>JAQFYC010002037.1:0-28607 GCA_034694165.1 Tomocerus mixtus | reverse complement strand
AACTGCAAACTGTGAGCTAAGCTTAACTGGGTCGAACCTTTTCTACTGTGTAGGCTTTCTCCCGTATGCCTGGCCTGCTCTGCGTTTCCTGGAAACTTTCCTCTCTCTCTCTCTTGCTACATACAACTAGCTACCAGTTTATTTCAGCAAGAAAGAGATGTATTATGTTTGTCTCTTGCTACTAGTGCACACTAGAAACATATTATAATGCAAACCGAAGAGAACAGAGAATCTGGCAGGCTTAAAGTCACATCACCCTGAACTGAACAATTCTAAACAGTTGCTTTTGCTTTGGCGAAGTAAAGGACACATGAGCCGAATCTAACCGGATCACGAATTCATTTTACCATATGAAAAATTTATGCAGCCATCATATTCGATTCCATTTTCTGTCCCGTCAAGACTGTCTTCATTTTCCACAAAATATACATTCTCTATACATACATTACCCTTAACTCTCACCTAGGTATCCTTATAGCCAGAGTATTACATAGTATATCCCGTACTGCACTACATTTTGAATTTTACTATGCACTATGCAAGTTTATATGTAGCTTTCGTGTTTCTATTCTAATATGGTACACGCCATGCTTACACTTGTTCACTTCAATTCTACTTTCCCTGGCCTGGCCTGGCCTGGGAAACTAATACTGTACAACTCTACCAATCTGTGCCCAAAACTCTTTTTTGGCTTTTTCTAAAGTTAGCGTGTACTTTTTACATGCTTTACCTACTTCAATGTGTACTGTCTTCCATATGAAACAAAATTGTGACCGCAGGAAAAATGTGAAGGTATTCCTATGGATTCCCAATTCATAGTTACACAAAAACTATCAACTATTGATGCCAAAATTCCTATTCCAATTGAAAATGTTCCACACTGCAAGTTTTACTTAGACCACGTACGGTTACTGACAGTTTCACATGCATTCAATAAACGAATTGGGAACTTTTGTCTTTACTTTAGAAATAATTAATCGAGCTATGAACATAAAAGAGTATTTGAAGTTCTTTAAGTAATTGTTTAATGAACAAAAGTAAAACTAGCTTTGATTAATGTAGTTACATACTTACATGTACTATAATTTGTTACAATTCTGTATGCTAGTTTTGTAAATTATTTGAGACTACTAGAAAAACATTGTCTGAATATTTAATATGTAGGAATACGTCTACAGCTCACGATCAGTAGAACTTTTAAGAGATACCTAATAGAAAAAATTCCAATATTGTGAATAGGCGTGGACAATCTATTCTATATACAGTAGAGTATATAGTTAACAAGTATTACTTACCTACATAAGTTCTGAGTTGCAGCAAAACAAAAGTTTTGTGCTATTCTATGATTAGTATGCTTTATATAGTACTATTAAGTTCTGTTTGCATACGTTGGTCTCTACACAACAATAAGACACTAATACATACCTCGAGGAATAATAAATATATTGTTCGTAGAGTATTTTGCCGTTTTATACACTACTATCGCATATCGGTGTGTTATGCACTAGTGTACAGTAATAGTAGTGAAGTGTAATTGCACGATATGATAACATGCAATGGGTTTTATACCCCTACTTATAAATGTCATTTATGCCGTAGGTAGCTAAAGCTAACTGAAGTTTTACTCGTATCCTATCATCGTATGCTATGCTATGGTATACTTAATCGTTACAATTACAATATAATATATTCACCAAGTGTGCAAACCAAATTACTGTAATACAGATACTTATTACAATAGCATTCAACATTTTATGTAGTTGTGTGTGTTGTGGTTTGGCTGCAGCTTAACTAGTTAGTTATTATTACCTTCTACTACAAATACATAGTACATCTACATAGATACCTGGATATACCCATTGTATCCCTTTATCCCTATAAACATAGCTAAAATTGGACATTTGCATAGTTATAGTTTTATATATTTAATATACGTGTCTGTGCTGTCATATGATATGCAGATGAAACAGAATAGAAGGAGTAAGCATTACTATTGACTAACAATGGGTTGGCTTGACAGGACAAGACAGAGCAAAATAGCCTTTAGCCCATCCATTTATGAATTTTGAATAATAAAGCTTCGCTCTTATATGCAAAGTGATAGGTATATGCATGATAAATATGGACCTGTGAATTTGAATTGCTTGCCCGAATAAGCTCTAACATAACATAACAGCTAAGCCAAAGCAAGGTGTCAGTCCTTTCTGATGTCGAGTCCACTATATATAAAATATTATGTTAATGTAGGTAGAAGGATGTGTGTACTGTGTATGTAGTGTACTGTACAAACCAAATTCATTTCGGTGTCTTGGTTTGTTCAACCCATTTAATATTGTATATGGTATACTATATACTACATAGTAAATTATATTCTGTCCATTCAAGTCAGCTTAACTTCCATTCTTCAAAACAGGTAATGAGAAATAATCTAACTTGCGATTACATACATGCATGTATGTATGTAGTATTGTATGCCTGCATTATTGCCTTGAATTGGCCTGGGCATAGGTACATACACAAATATGAATAATAACATTGATATGCCCTTTAAATATGAATGTGACGTCTGGGAGTTTTACAAATCTGCAAGTAGGCATGCAGTAGGTGGATTGGATTATGTTGGATGTTCAAGTACCTGCCTTTAAATTCTATACTACTTGCTTACTTATTATATGATTTGGTTTGAATGAATAAATAAATAACTTGAATCATGCGTTAATTTGACATACACTACTACAGTACACTACACATACAACTCTGTTAGTGTTTACTGCTCTTACTTAGAATCTTGCCTATCTTTTCTTATTTGCTTAACTTAATTATGTAGCAATAGGGATATGACGGAGACTTACAATTAGTTGGTCAGTAGAATGGAATTCAAAATAAATTATAGGAGAGGACGACAAGAAAATGATGATGGAAAATACAATATAGGTAGGAGGTAGAGTTAGAGTTACCAAATTGTAATTGCAATGCAATGGCAACTACCTAACTATGTTATTATTTATTACTAATCTACACTTCGCATTGCCAGACACTACTGGAATACATAATTCTAATTTATCATATACATAGTATATATCTGTATGTACTCGTATGTATTAGTATTTATTAGATTCGGATAAAATGTAGTTATTTATCTTGGTATGTTGATATCAGTAGTAGAAATATCAGTACAGTAGTATGTATTATATATGTACGTGTGTGTTTGGGCATGGACAGGTAGCCAAAGTCTGCCAGGTTGGTCTGGCAGAAATGTATTGTATGAATTGAAGGAAACGAATGGAATCTTCCCTGAGGTAACTCATGTCATGCAATACTCCAACTCAATGTATCAATGTTATGTCTGTCTCAAATACTTTGTGATGTGATGTAAAAGTAAGTGACGACTATCTGTACGTGTAGTATATCTGTAAGTATACGAAATAAACGAACCCTCATCTTCAGTTGCTGTTGCATTTTACTTCATCTATGTGTTACGGCCTCTGGGTTAAGAATGAGATTCTCTTTTTACTCATACCAGCAGCACACAAAGTATTTGTAGTGGATATCTCTGTCTGTCCATGTACTAATAGATAGTCATTAGATAAGTATATGGGTAACGCTAAGAATGAACGAACATTCTTTGGACTGAAGCAAATAAAATACTCACTACGAACTCCTGGACTGTATTTTTGTATACTTCTGCAGATTATGTCTGCCTGTACATTCAAAAGATAGTAAACTTTATAGTAAACTATCTGCAAGTATTATATAAAGCCCGCCGGAGTCATTTCGATTTTCTTATTCAACCTACCTTACAGTTTGATGAAAATATTAATAAATCTATAAAAAATATCGACTAATTAACTGATTAGACGTTATGTAGATATTTGAATTAATTTTCATAACACTGTGGATTTTAATTACAATTATTGCAATTCAAATGTTTTTACATGCACTTTTGTAAAAAACAAAATAAGTTTGGCGATTGCATGAGCCTGGGCCATCATCATCACTCCGTCGGGCATAAAAGATAGCAGTGTGTGTGTTTGTATGTGGTCTGTAGTTTAAGCCGTATACTATAGTCATGTATTGGCTTCAATGGAATAAAGAAGGAAGATATTACTACCAAACGAGTACCAGGAGCGTTCCAGTGTTATTTTATGCAGTTAAATAGAACTGATATATGTTACTATGTACTTAAGATATGTTGAGTTGTTTGAGGTACTTGGTAACTTGAGTAACTTCTTACTTGGTAAGTAACTAAGCTAATGTAAAATGTACGTACGTACGTAATAGCATAAGAAGCTATGATGAAGAAAAAAGGTAAGGTAAGGTATGTTATTATCTTTGTGTATTGTATCTGTGTGCCTGTTCACGTTAGATTAGAGGAGTATACTCATACATACTTGAACGTGTACAGATAGTATACCTAGTATGTACTTAGACTTTACTACAGTTCTTACATTAGACAATCTGCCTTCCTGAACTTTCAAGGTAAGGTAGGTAAGGTTGGAAAATGTAAAATGCATGCAATGCATTGTAGTACTGCATTAAACTTGCATTGCAGTTTCCATCAGAATAAGCCACTTAAGTTGCTTTATACTTTGTCAGCTTGTGTTATGTTGTAATGTAAAGTTGAGTATACATAATATTATGGTATATATGGAGTAGGTAATAATATAAGTATACTTTAAGACATTTCGCCATTCTGGCACTGCAGTATGGACTATGGAGTTAGGAATTGTAATTTGGTAAAGCCTTGCATTGCACTTGCAATATAAAATGAGTTTGAAGTTAAGGAAGCGACACAAGAAGACACGGAAAGTTGTGAGACCATGCGATGAGACTAGACAGGCTGCTGATAAGCATAATGCATACTTACTATATCCTTATAGTACTTAGTATACTACATTCATTATATTTATATAACATTCACTTTCAATGTTCAAGTCATGTCAACTGAAATTGACTTGGTTTGGTTTGGTTGTTGAATGGTGATGTGATGTGATGAGCAGTTGCATTGCAAAGTTGCATGCAGAACTTTCCGTTCTGTTCTGCTTTCGACTCCCTTTACATTGCATTGGATTTTGGATTCGACAAAATATGCACTCAAAGCTAGGCTACATAAGTATTACAAAGATAAGTTGAATTTAAGGTGGGTTTAGGTTTTGTGCTGCAGTCAGCCAAAACAAATATAAAGTATTAAGCCCATAATACCTGTAATACTTATTGTCTTAATGTCTCATATGGCTATACAGTGTAGTGTGGTGTAGAATACGGGAATGATAATACATAGTAATGGTAACTACATGTATCATCACGTAATTGTAATTCGCTACTTTTGCGAGATTAAGCTAAACAATCCTCGATTGTTCTAGTTTTAGCATTGAATTTGAATGTCGCGAAGGAAACTTAAGCTACTGATGAATTCTCTTTGTTATCTGTACTTAAACTAAACGCAAACTTATATGTAGTACTGTAGTTAGTAGTTAGCTCTGAAATATACGTTATTCGAGAGTGGAAAGGAAAAGAACTGAACTGAATGAGTGACTCAAAATTAAAGAGACGTTAAAAAATCCGTGAAGCGTAACTTGACAATAACTTTTGTCACAAATAATCTGCAGGTATCGCCATCCTTTTGGTTTTGGTGAGCAAACGATGCAAAGCAATGGAACAATGTCTGGTTGACATGAGAAAAATCGAGTGCCATGTATTGTTACACTAGAAACTTTGTAGTTTTAGGCAGTGTCTGCTCCATTTGTACTGTAATAGGAGCAGGATTAAATAAAGGCGAGCCAATTGTCATTTAGGTACTTACATACGTAGTTATTTTACTAAATATATTAATTGAAGTTAGTTAACTGGATTTTTGAAAATCATGACACAATTTTTACCAATAAACATTATAAGTATTCTAAATTGTATTACTATTTGCTGTTTTTGCTCAATAACATTAATACTTACCCTATAATAATAACTTTTGTCCCATTTTTTATTGCTGTATCACAATCACAATCAACGGGAAAGTAATACTCACCAGTGAAATGAAATGAGTAACGTCATTTAGTTTGGAATGGGTTTTATTTGCATCTAGGGAAAATATTCCTATGACAGTGCTCTGTTATCTATGTTTGTAATAAGCTGCTGACATTCACTTGACATGATATTGTATTGTACTGTTAGGAATTAGAAAAGACTGGCGATTTTAGCAAGCTACATAAATATCATGTGAATATATACACATAAACCTAGTTACTTTATTTCTAGCTAAAATTACTTAAACTAATGGTTCGTACTATCGCATCAGTACATAGTATAACGTAAATACTGTGTAAATACATAAAATCGATTCAAGCCACTCTAAACAGTGAATATGTAGAACCCGGACCGGATTATAGTCATTATAGTTTCAGGATACGTTATATAGCTTTGTATAGAAGTTCTCCGATGATAATGTAACATTTGTATTACAATAGTAAATATCTGGAGTAGTATTTATGTAAGTAGCATTTGTATTTTACAGCAAGACTGCGACTGTAGCAATTTCAGTGCAATGTGTCTGCTATCCTGAGCCTGGAATTTCTATCATTCATACTTCTCCTTGCAATTTACTATTTACTATAGAGTACTGTATTATGTACCCGTACAAGTAGAAAGTATTAGGTCTGTAGTTTGTAGGTATATATTTTGGTAATTGTATAATGTTTTGTGAATATAATATTACCTTAGGTGCATTTTCGTTAAGATTATATGGTTGGAAAATAGACAAGGACCCAGCAAAGCAACTCTTCTCGTATGTATGTGCTCACTATTCACGTGTGCGATATAAACTATAAACTATAAGGAAAGGATGGAGTTAACTGAAGTTTAAGTTCCAGCATTATTACATTGAATTGTGAGGATGGATGGTAGTAAGTAAAGTAAAGTAAAGTAAAATAAGGAGTAGGTTGTATTTTGTATTTGTAATACAGATAGTACATAGTAGTAAAGTAGTAGAATACTTAGTATACGTAATGCAATGTAGTAAAGTTAAGTATGGATTATTATATAGTGTATTGTATGTAGTATGTAGTCGTAGAGTTAGAGTTAGAGTAGAGCCGACTGAGTCGTTCATTCGTTCTTTCGCTTCTGATGAAGGTCACGGATTGCCCATTTGTTCGAGTATTCACGACGAGGCTGAATGAAATGAAATCGTGCTGGTTGCAACCATGCAATGCAAATCAGGATCAGGATATTCATCATCATTCTTCCTTCGCATTATCCTCAGCTATTCTCTGGCTTGGCCTGTCTGTCTGTCTGTGCAGCTCACAGCTCACCCTGCATTTGACTCTTTTACTATCATTAAGAGACGGAATACTATTACTTTTACGTATTTTACGAATGCCATTAAATACTTACATTGAGTAATAGTAGTAGAATCTCGCTGTTGATTGCTACATTGTGTTAAACAATGAAACTCTCATTCTGCTCATTGTGAGTAGCCCAGTTTTAGTTTTACTATTATATCTGAATGGTAAATACTACTATTTATTTTCCTGCTAAAGACTACATAGAATATTGTAACAAAAGCTGTAGCTACATACTATATAGAATGGGAAATACTTTTTCAGAGTGTTTAAGCCTTTAGTTGAAAGTTAATATAAATTATACACGTCTATTCTATAGGTATTTCTGTATTTTATCGATAGGGATTTTCTGCTGAATATTTTCAACAGAAAATATCATTGTTGTTTATTTAATGTTGAACATCATTGATATTACAGGGTACACTACCATCTGTACATAGTATGTGTATGTATTTGTGTTTGTAAATGTATTTTGAATGTGAAGCGTCAAGTGCAATGGATTATTTTAATGTTCATACACATACAAATTTTAATTTTACATTATCTATTTGATTCCCCACTCAAGTTACTACTACAACTACATAATAAATGGTTAGAATACAGTACACATACTGTTAATCCTGTAGTGTATTATATAATATATTATACTGAGAAACGAAGAAGGTTGTAGGTCGTGCTTAGTAATTTCTATCCACATGACGTAATGAGGGGAGGGGTGATAAGCGGTGAAAAAGCCAAAGGATTTAGGATTTAAAAAAGTTCGAAGCCCTTTAGGCTGAAAATAGTACAGAAAAGAGAGATGATGGTAAGTAAAGTAAAATTACAGAATGGTAGGGGTGTACTATGTTATGTATGTATAAGTATGTATATATAGTATATCTTGTGGAGAAATGGATGGAAATAGGAACAGAAAGGAATATGGATGAATGCTTTAGTTTATCCTTTGTAGACAAAGTTGTATTTGTAATGGCTCGGCTTTCTATCCCTTGGGGCTGATGAAGTAGAGGAACCGGCTGAGCAAGAAACGGAGCTGGAGCTTGCTAACTGCGAGAGAGACCCCAACTCGATTTCAAGGGACCCTCACATGTTTCTGGACTTGTTTTTGACCTAGGCCTTTAATAAATTGATTTGGAATTGCATTCTATCTATGCAGCACTATGTTTTACACAGTACAATAGGAAACTGTTACATACTAACATATTTTGAAAGGTTTTACTATATAGGGAACTATGTAAGTGGGCTTTTTGTATTTTATAGTAAATAAATACTAGCCAGGACCAGTACCAGTAACCAGTACAAGTACCTGGTCCGGTCTAGTCTAGTCAAATCAAGTCAAGTCACTCCACTCAATACTTTACTGTCAAGATTGTAAATATGCGCTAATGTATTAAGTATAGTGGTCTGGTATGGTCTGGTATTACATAATATGAATTGTGGTGAAGTAAGTACACAGTCCAGGCCAAGTGAATTCTACCGGCCGGCTGGCGTAGGATCCGAGACTTGAATTCAGATGAGAATTCTGATTGAGAAAAAGACCCCTTCTTCTTTTCATTGTTCTTTTTATCTAAATGATGCTTGGTTGGAAGTTGGAGCTAGACTAGGGTAGTAGTGTATTTGTATGTTTGTAATATTGAATGTAGCCAACCGTCTTGGTCTTTTTGATTTAAGCCTTACCTCATTGTGAGCAAGGTCAGATGAGGGACTCAAGTATTCCTCTTCCCATTCCAGCTACCTTCATTTCAATTTCTCTTTTTACAAATAGAATTTTTATAACAGGAGGTAAATATTTTTCCTAATGCATTAAACAAGTCTCAGAGTGTAGAATGTATGTAGCATTGTTCTTTAATTTTAGTTTTACTACTACTAAATACATAACACAATGCAATGCTAGTGCCTATGTAGCATATCACTGCTGTATGTAGGTATAGGAGAAGATCAGTTATGTTTTATCGCTATCATATCATGAAAGAGTTTAAAGTTTTAAAGTGTGAATTGTTTTAGTACAGAGTGTAAGTGTCGAATGGAGTTAACAACCAGATTTAAAATGTAAACCCGAAATATAAAATTCTCATGCCTTTCCTACTATCTAAAGAGCTAAATCCTTTATCTTCATTCTAAATGTGAATTGACAGTATGTACAGTGTGTGTACAGTACGTAAATATATTTTGTGTATATACTACTAGATACAATGTGTTTCTATTCTGCTATGCATTTGGAGTTTACATTTAAATACGTAGGAATGTAATTTATGTAGACTGGTACACATATAAAATAGTACATACTATGCGGGACCCGTATAGTATCCCAACCAAATCCAACGAAACGAAATGCATTTCTCCTTCACACGGATTCTCCAACTTGGCCTGGCCTGGTCTGACTCTGCACTAGTGTCTTTGATGTTTTTCGTGTCTTTGCTAAAGTTATGGATACAAAGGGAAGCATTCTATCTGTCTGTCTATGTTCTAGCAAATACGCTACCCGGGAAGTTGTGAGAAGTCAATATGCCTCAAAGCCCTTGTATACAAACTAACTGATAACAGTTTTTTCGGTATATGAAATTTTTATTTCCGATGTAAGTAGACTGGGAGTGAATGCAGTAACTATTATAGCAAAAAGGCAAAAAAGATATAGAAAAGACGGCTTATGGATTGGATAAGCAATCATGCATGTATGTGCATACTACTCGTTCACTCTTGCTCCTGGCTTGGCTTGGCCTGGTTTGGTTTGGTTTGGCTTGGCTTTGGCTTGCCTTCATAAATTCATAGATATGAATAGAATTGAACCGAACAGGGACAGACTTCACTCTGTGTAAGTAGTAAGTATGTATGTATGTATATATATCTACATAGTACAGACAACGGAGAGAAAAGTTACTAAAATTGAAGCTGTTCCAGTTGAATGTTCGAATGTAATGCAATGTATTTGTATGTACCTATTGGGAGAGATAGTGATAGTGAGTAAGTAAAATAGCATGGAAATGAAAATAGTAGGACAGACTAGGCTTTTTCGCTGTTTTTCTAGGAGGATGGATGGAAATAAGAAAATGTTGTAAATGTGAATATCAGAGAAGAGCATCAAAGCAAGGAAGGAAGGGAACGAGAATAGAGTAGACAAGACAGAGCCAGGGCTGACGGGTACTGCGATGTGAACCAATTCAAACTACACAAAACCGAATAGTAATAGTAATAGTAATAGTACAAATAGAAATAGATAGATATTATTATACATGCACTATTACTATTATATTGTAGGTAGTAGGTATGGCTATGTATGTATAATATAATGTTAGACTATATGCATACCTTTGTAAATATCATGAAGTTAGTTATAAAATAGTAGTGTACTACTAGCACATAGTAAATAGCTCTGCAGAAAGAATGATAGGATATTACAGGATATTATTTAGTTCGTGAGTTGAGTTTGTGTTGCAATGCAAAGTATATCCAAGGGAAGGCAGTCAGTCAGTTCTTCAGTTCCGTTCGGTAGCATTCGTCTCGTCCTGTCGTATGTACGTTTGTGATAAATCCGATATTAGCGGACCTCTTGCTGGGTTCAACGGGCTCAGTCCCTGCTCTGCAGCTCTTCTTAGTTTACTTTACATACGGAGTACCACTCTCTTCCCTTTCTTGCAATGCCAGCAGACATTTTTCCAGCGTTTTATTTTCTATCTATCATTTATCTATCTATTTTACAAGTCTACTTAATACTTACTATTTGGATTTCAATGGGAGTGGGGAAGCCAGAACCATTTCGTATTGTATCATATGCATTTGCATTTGCATTATGTAGATAGTAGATAGCATAGGATCTAGTATACATAACACCATTGCCATATTATTAAGTGCTGGAATATTATATTATTATTATCTAGAACTCTTCTCCCGGTAAAGTTGCAAATCATTCTAGTGTATACTCTAATAGTACTTATGTATGTACGAGTATGATATCATATTTTCTATACTAAGCTACCGTAAATTCGAAGGGTTCTTTCTGTATCTTCTAGTCTGTCATTCTGTCTTTTCGGTTTAGCTGATTCTATTTTTCAATGTGAATAAGCATAATATAATGTTTACAAGTATACATCTAACTGAGAATTTTTATGTTACATTCTAATGTAAGTATGGTATACATACTCTGTTTTAGCTTTTACTTGTCGTCAGTTGGATTCAAAATCCCGGGTAGTCTAGTTTTGGGTACTGTCGTTGACGTTTGTTGGAAGCCCATCATGTCACCTTTTCTTCCGTATTGATTATGTTCCATGAGAAATCTGCATTCTCCTCGCCCTCGTTACACAAACTTCAACTTGTATCGTGCAAGGCATATATTTACTATATTACTACACAGGTTACATTCAAACTCAAAGCTAAATATGTACGTACATATTTTATATGAGTAGCATACAATAATATAATACTTTCAAACTACTTGTTCAAAGATATTCGCTAAATAGCAAGGACAAGGAAACAACGAACATTAATTAAGGCATAAGCTAGCTAAATAGGTAGTATACGAAACGATATTCAACAACTGTACTGTAATACATAAACTTTTGCTAAATCCAAGTTAACTGTTCTGTTCATGTAGGTATTAGCTAATTATGACTGTACTATATGGTGGAACAATATTCATAGTTACCTGAGCATAATGTAAAAAGAGGTTACGACGATGTTAGGTTCGATTTGCAATTTTATGTGCTATACTATATAATATACATATAAAGTATATCTTGATTACAAAGATAGCTAGATATCTAATAGCTACTTCTGTATTTAATGTTGATACACTATGCACTATATAATGAGTTATTCCATACTGTAGAAGAGCAGATGACAAAATAAATAAAATGCTACGCTTATTAGGTTTCATTTGGTGTACATACTACCTACCTGCATACTTATTATAGTGAAATGCTCATATAATATCCAATAGTACAATTCGAGAGCTACAGCTAACTTATCTGCACGTTCCTATTTCACAACGAAAAGAATAATATAGCTATATATCCGGCCATACAATGTTATATCTGTAGTGTAATTCTAGTGCATACAAAGTTATTTATACGAACTACTATTTCTATCGCTCACTCAACCCACTCGGAATATTGTTAGCAGATTTTTGTTCTCTACTGTATTCAATTGTGTGAAGTGATATTATTCAACGCGTTCTATTGTGTCTTGCACGTAATATGAATTTCTCTATTCAAATACACTTACTAGCGTAAGTAACGTAACGTAAGGTACAACTGCATACTCCATTACATTTCGTTACAATCGAATTGAATCGTGTGTAGATAGGTACCTTAAAGCTAAATGACTATATGGACTGCTAAATGTGATGAATTCGTACATATAATACTACTATTTATATACTTTTGTATGCTATATTAGTGTATTGCATTGCATTGGTCATTTTATTTTGTTGGAGTTGGATTGCATATACAGTTCCAAAGATACAGATAGTTAGTTACTTTGTATGTAATAGGTATAGGGAATGTAGCATAGAAATAAATTGAATTGAATCGACTTGGCAATTTACATTTATTATTTGTCATTGCCAATGTAAATGGAATGGATTCACTCGAGTTAGGTATTTATGTATGGGTAATATTGCAGTTTGGCAGAGAAAATTAAAGAAAATGAATGTACAAACGTCGACTATTTTCCGTTCAGCCTTCAATTGAATGCATGAACTTATTTTAGCTGAAGTTTCAATGCATAAAGGCAATGACATTTATTGCATGCAATGGATTTATGTATAACTATGGATATGTTCACATCACATCACATATACATACGATATCCAATATAAATAGGATTGCCCAAGTTAAGTAGCTATCCCTATCACTATCTCTATCTACTTACTTATTACTAGCTTAATTTAATGAATATATAGCAATGACATCAAGTAGCGATAAAAGATAATCTGCAATATAGTACGTACCTACTGTAATCCAACTTATGTACTTACTTTTGTTATAATGCGATAACTATTACATACATACATTACATTACGTTTCATTACATATCTCTTCTGTAGCTATTATATATATACCTACTAACTAACTCAATTATGTAGTTAAAGCCATTCCAAGCCAACACGGAGGAGGTATGTATACCTACTATGTAGTATACAGATAGCATGTACTTATATGTATAACACACCTAAATATTTATATAGTATATAGGTACAGATAATAGTAGATATGCTTTTTAAATGCCAATTACATAACAAAAGTGACTTTTAAGCACAACTGCAGCTGTAGTAAAAAAACTACATAGTTCAGCACTGCTGCGATTGCGATGCGAATGTGATGAGATTTATTCAATTATCGATTGGAGTCTGGTTGGCTGTAACTCAATCTCTATGCAAGAGAGTCCTTATTTATTTATTTGTTTTTTCTATCGTTTAATCAATAGCTACAGATAACTTGGTGCATGGCTACGATTAGATAGCTAGAGCTACCAACCTGCTTCATTTCTTTCCACTTAAAAATAAACATTTTATAATAACCTGCACATGTACATACACTCAAAAAATTTGTGCAACATACATTATAGCATATTATATAAATACTTATAACGTTTATGTAGTACAGATACATAACTACAACCATGTGCACCTTACATGTTTTTTGTAATTACCATTGCTTAGATATGTAATGTGATTCTTTAGTGCAAAGTATTTAGGTAGAGGTTGTATTACTACTACCAGTGCCTATATATATGTACATTTAGTTTACTTTAGATAAAATAAACAGTAGATTTAACAAAGCAGGCAGGCAGAGGTATTATGTAAATATTTAGTTAACATTTATTGGTAAGCAGGCACTAACACCTTCGATAACGTTACTATTCTTACCTATACTCATAGGTTTATATTATATTACGAATTAACATGACACAAGGAGCTAAACAAATTTTAAAATAGACACTCAAGTTACTAGAGTATCAGTAGCAGGCAAGTGTATTGTATTTAGTTTGTATTGGCAGTACAATAGTTATAGTTGCTTACACACTATTAGTTTTAGTTTGTGAGTGTTTGAAAAAGGACTGATATAGAAATGAGCACATCGAGAATTTTCAATCTAGCCAATAAGTGAGTTAAGTAGATTGTTTGTTGTATGAATATATTGTTAGTGTATTCTGTATTGTAAAATAGTGAAGTCATAGTGCAGAGAAGGATTGAAAAGAAGGTATTAGCTATGTGATGGGAAAGCCGCAATCATGCGGAGGCAAGACACTGTTAAGTTGTGCTGTATGTACAATTATTCCCTATCTATTCCTATCACGCCAGTTAAATGCTATCGGTATTGGTTTTGCTTTGCTTAAGTTAAATATGCAGAACAGAACCGTCAAGCACTCTAAGCATTTAATGCTCGAGTCCAGGCCTGAACCAGAAACAGAACCAGAGTCAAAGCAAAAGTTAGTACGTAAATATATACATAAATAAGTAAGTTACATAATGTAACATGTACCTAAATAGTATCTAATGTAAGTTAAGTAGGTACTGAACTATTTAACTATAATTTTATATGGCACTACAAATACGTACGATAAATTGTATGTATGAGAGAAGGAACGAACAACACCGAGGAGAATGAGGAGATAGGATTGTGCTCTGTTTGCATTCAGTTTGTTCAAGCTGTCGAATTTGAGCTCAAGGTTAAGCTATCATTGGAAAGTCAAGTTCAAGCTCTCCTGCCTGCCTCTCCAAAGTCCAAAGCAAAAGCAAAGCAAAGCAGCCAAGCCACTATGCACTATGTTATTTGCTACGAGTTGGTTGTAGGTTGTAGGCTGAAATGCATGCAAGACAGAAATGTAGTATGTTTAATGTAATGTGGTGTGTGTACTATGTATTTACTACTTACTACTACATACTACAGGTCTAATAATACTAATACTATACTATTTACTACATTTTATACATTCAGCATTACGTTTACGTTCTTTTGCATGCCGTAGCGAAGCTGGCTAATAGTAAAATAAAGCCTTTGTATTTTCTACGCGATGATGACGATTCAAAGCAATAATGTGATGGTGTTATTCACAATATTCACAAAATCCCCTTTTTCCCATCCCATGCTATATGTAAGTATTACATACATAATCTGAAGTGTGTACAATACAATACAGTGTAACGTGGCCTTAGTATATCTATAGCTTAGGTTGTGTTAGCTTTAAACAGAAAACTTATTGGTTTGTCAGTAGTAATATCGCAGGAGTTGAGTTGCTATACATTTTGTGTGTTTGTGTGTAAGTTGCCTAAATTACATTGTATATTAGCTACTACAATATTATTTTTACTTCTTACTTATATCCATACACAAATGCTTTACCTACATATAGTACATATACTCTGCTAAGCATATTATTCAACATCACGTTGTTATTTTTCGTCAAGGTGAAATTTGTATATGAAGAACCGTGTGTGTGGTGTTGTGTTTGTGTGTGATATTATTTATTAAAGGGTTGAAAGCAAGGATAATATATTTATTGTACTTATGTCATATATTATACTACATGGAGTACCTAATAGTAGGTAAGTAATATTCATAAGATAGTGTTGTTGTCTTGCGATGTACATATAAGGAGTTATAAGGGCTGCTACTATATTGTAAATTGTAAAGTAAGCAAGTCACCAATAATATACAAACTGACAATGAGATTCTTGACTTGACTTGACTTGCTGGTTGCTGGGCTTGAGTGAAGAATGCTTTCATAAACAATTGTGTCAATTGATGATATATATAGGTAATACACACTTAGGAAGACTGAGTCGACTACAAGCATTTGGATTGAATTGCTTGTTGGCTAGTTAGTTTTTTTGAGTCGTAATTTGTAGAGATGAGAGACAAGGGTTGTTAAGGTGTACTTGTTCCAAGACATTACTACATCTTCAAAGAAAATATTGATGGTATGCTACACTCTACTATTATAAGTATGTACGAGTTATCTATATGTATGTCTATTATGGAAGCTATACTTACAGTAATTTTGTAAGCATTGTATGTGCGCTTTATACTTATCATGAAGTGAACCTTTTCTCTTAGTATATATGTATGTATCCTTCTCTTGTAAATATGTACTGTACATAGAATATTGTATGTAGATAGAAAAACTTTTTTGGTTTGTAAAGTAAAAGATTGATGCTGTGGGAGTTAGAATAATGCAGCTCGTATCACATCAGGTGGGTCCACTACTTAGCTATATTATACGGACAAGACTTCATGTCTTCCTATTTTATGTTTATTGCAGTCTGGCTGGATGGACCCAAGAAGAAGAAACTAAAGTAAAGTAAAGTAAAAGGAAGGGAGCCAGACCAGAGTTTGGCAGGGAAGGCAGACGAAGTTCTATAGTAGTCATTGCATTTTATGTATTTCATTTCATGGTCTTACTAAATGGGTGCTTCGTGCAATGTAGTATTGTCTTCTGGTTCTGTTTAGTTTGGGTTTTACAACTGATCTTATACAAAGATACACACATACGTACATATTACATACAATACATTAGATGAGAGAGAATAAAAGGAAACTAACCAAAATGCTGCCCTGGTCTGGTCTGGCCAAGAATTTATTTTTCTATCTACAATAGCATTGTTAAGACTCTCATTCGTTTTTGGTTTCTGGTTGCGTATTAGTTAGCGTAGTTAGATGCGTGTGATTGTGTGTGTGTGTGTATGTGTAAGTAATCGTAAAGAGAGCACGAAAGAAAAAGAATAAATGTAACCAGAAGTATTTCATTACATCTCATCTCGACTATGTACATAGTTAACTATGTGCTCGCATCTAATAACTATTGTCCTGCAGAAGATAAGTGTTAGCTATGCATTGTTGTGTTAGAGGAAGGAGAGAAAACAAGATGATAAATTATATTTTTATGATGCTTGCAAAAAGTTTCAATCTATACCGTGTTTGAGCTTGAGCATCTATCGTGTTTGCTATTTAAGTAATGTTATGCCACCTATTAAATATATCACTGTGCTATTGTATAAGCACAAACATAATACAAATATGTATGCGTATTCCATTACAGATAAATATGTACCGCGCACATACTTACATAGGTATGCTTTTATAATTTGTATTGTTCGGATAATTTGAGCTAAAACGCAGAAACTCGTCATGATCTCCACTGCTGACATGACAATGATTGTGCCGTGATTTTGCAAAGGCAAACCAAGTTAGCGTTACGCTTACGTTACCGATAAGATGAAAGCAATGCAATGTGAAGGAGAATCGTTGAAAGTTATAGTTATTGTGGCATTAGGAATTATTAGAGATCTTGGGGTCATGTAGGTATGTAAGTATTTCTTCACACATCCTTCCCTACTATGACTATGCATCCTGAAAGAAACGGCAGTTAAATTCAAACACGGTATATTAAACTTTAAACTACTAAAACCAAATAAAAGGCATGTACATAGGATTTGATGATGAGAGTGAAATAAGTAAGTAAACAAGAGCAGAGGCCATACCATGCCAAAGTCAGAGCCAGGCCAACAAGTAAATACACACAATACACACTAGTATTTAACTTTAAATACATAAAATGCAATCGTGGAGTGCTAGAGTAATCTTTTATTATGTTTTGTAAAATAATGTGATGTTTTGCATCTTAGTTGAATGTGTCGGATGAGTTGGCTGACAGAGATTCATGAAATTGTTCTGAAAATTCTCAGAACATTCTGATTCTACTACGTACAGCACTCTCTATCCATCCTTAGTGTACTGTAGACTCTATGTGTTGATGTTCAACAGAAATCAAACTCTCATTCTATTGTTTGTAACTTTACAACCCTAAAGTAACATAACATACAACCTGTATACTATGTACTTGCAAACTTAAACTAACAATAAGCTATTTAACAGTATATTTCCACTATTACACTTATCTGTAATACTAGTAAGTAAAAGAAAAATTTATTCTTCGCTATTGTGTATATATACAAGTTCAAGTCACAAATAACGATTTGATATACATAGGGAATCGTATAGGAGACTATTATGTATTAGATTCAGAATAGTACGTGTATAGTACAGATAAATAGGAAAGTTTATAAACTAATGTATGTAGAATGGTAAACTCAATGCAAATCAGCAAACATTGTGTATATGTAAATGTAATGCAACGTAAGCAAAGTCATTACATTATCAGTAAACTACAACTATCTGTACAACATGAAATGTATTCAGTGTAGTTGAGTTGGAGTTGAAGATGAGTTTACTTATCGTTGGGCTATATAGGTACTTTGTTAATAGCAATATGTATAGGGAAACATTATGTGGAGCGAGTGCAAGTAATGTATTGTGGTATGGTGTGTTGTGCTGCGGTGTTTTGTGTAGAGGAGAAGCAAGACACTGATTTAACTCGCTTAAATGTACTTAACTAGCATTTCTGTGCTGTTATTTTCTGGCTTGGCATACTACTTCACTAAACTAGACATGTTCCTTCGTTATTAGGTACATAATGTGTTGTTTTCCACTTGTATTATGCACTCACATAAGTAGTCAAGACAAGAGAATACTCTTAGGAAACATATGAAGGGCATGTAGGATGAAATTGAACTTTCCTTATCAGTGACACTCGAAACGACACTAAATAAAGCTTCACAAGTTGAGATGGATTGCTGTTGAGTTATGGTTGTTGCTGGTTTGGCTTGGATGGGTTAGCTGGCGAGGTATGGGATCCTGGCATGGCCTGGCCTGACTTCTCTGACTCTTTACTATTTATTTTCGTATGTATACTATTATCTTGTGAATGTATTTATGTACAGATACATAGACTCTCCGTCAGTTAGCTACTTATATAAATAGTAGTATACCTACGTATTTATATGAATTGCTCTGTATGTATATCAACGGGAATCCTGTGCATGTCTGTATCTTTATATTATGCTATAATATATGGCACACTGTACTCTGTCTAATATAAATTGTCATGTCATGTACTTTATTTATGTAGGTAAAATTATTATGTTCCTTGATGTGTAATATTGCGCATGTTGAATCATTATTATCTCACTCGGTTATAATTTGATGTGAAAAGGAAAAAAGAAGAACCAAAAGGGTCGGAGGGTCGCTGTCGCTCCTCTTCGGTCACTCAATCCAACCGTGTAGCGTAGAAGAAATATGTAGGAACATGTCGCACATTAATTCTAACTAAATATTTACGTAGCTTTTTGGGTCATTATTTTTCTTTGTAAAATTATCCGGCAGAAGTAAAAAAAAGCATAAAACACACTACACTCTATGTAGAATTTAGTAGAAGGACAATACATTAACAGCTAGTGTTTTAACAAACTACGCTTTAATAAATTAAATAAAATAATTATTATTCGCAGTTAAAACAAAAACAAGTAGCTAAATCAAATAGTATTTTTGTATGTATTGCGAGTTTGCTAGATAGAAGTTTATTACGTATTTATGTATATATTAAATATTTATAATGAACATGTTTACACTACTGGTTGTGAAATGAGTTTTTACTCTACCGTATGGTAGTGGTAGTGTTTTTACTTCCATCACTCGTTTAAGAGTAGGCGTGAAATGAATTCTACGTAATAGTTTGAAGTCATTACATCGGTACACACTACACAGCACACAGAGTACAGAGATTTCAGTTCAGAGTCAAAGTTAAGTAAAGTACCTAAAGGAAACTTAAAACTCACTGCATTACTAAACACAAGTTGAACTTGGAGTCGGTAAGCAAGTATTATTTTTATTTTAACTACATAATATGACTTCACTAGCTTTAACAAGGTAGCTACATGCTACATAGGTATGTTACTCTTCTTCTTTAGCTGTTACCTTTTCCTCACTAAATTACAATACCCACACGTAGCAATTGTAAACTGACATGGTAAATATTTCTTCTGATTTCTGACTTCTAAGGAGAATCTTATAGACTTATACTTATCTAGTATTACATAAAATAAAATAGATTCTTGTGTATACAAAGAACCTTTAGTTAAGTAGTTGTGTGTGTATTGTGTATCTATATTTTCATCATGTACGTGAGTAATAGAAAAACTAGGAGAGACGAGAGTCTTCATTCCTCTTCGTCGTAAATAACCATTGTCAGCAACTGGAACTCTCTACTCGGTGTTTATCTGTTAAACTTGGCTAGGTAGTTTAGGTAAGTGTATATGTAGTACGTTACGTTACGTAGGTAGTTGTGGCTTGTCTTACTTATTTACTATGATGAAAAAACGAAAAGGGAAACAAGCAGGTTGAGTTTGAGTTTGAGTTAAGTTAGCTAATAAGAAGCAAACAGAAAAAGAGAAGCTTTTACATATTCCTTCTCTCATCTCAACTCAAGTCAAAGTCAACCTTCACAGTATGTAGCAAAAGCAAAAGCAATAGCTCTAAGAAAATCAACTGAATTGTAAGAAACTAATGTAATGCACTAATGAATGATGTGCTGATAGATGCTGATGTTTGTTTTGTTGTACTTGTATTTGTATCTTCTTCATTTTTGTGGCTTCACTTCAAATTCTCAATCTCCACTAAATGTGATGTGAGAGATTCATTACCTGGCAAATATATTATTATATCCATCTCCTACCTACTCACAAACACGTATATGGCAAATAATACGACAGCCAACATGTAACTGCCAACAAAAGTTTACTCTCTTCTGTTTTACATCTAAATAATGTAAAATTCCTTGACTAAAGACACACTCTATCCTATCTGCCCATAATGCTTTAAGTCTATTCATGTATACCCAAATTTAGAATATGCTTTGTCTTGGAATTTTATCAAAATTCCTCTTTATTCATTACTTATACACTAATAGAATAAATTAACGTTGGTATTCATCATTCTTAGGTATCAACTGAGCTTAATTTAACATTTCGTGTTGAAATCATTCTTATAGCATGCCTGTGCAAATGGAAAGCAATAATGATACAGATAGAATAATATTTTATTGCCTATATAATATAAAGGTGTGTATTAGGCATTATAGTATAGTACACACATTAAGTAATGAGCATACATCGCGTATCGTATCGCTTTACTTCACTTTAGTTTATTTTATAGATTATATTGTGTCTCGACAGACAGATCTAACACTATTGTGTACTATACATATGTACTATATGTAATGAATAGTTTTATAACAGACTTCATACAATTTACAGTACATAGAGAGGGACAATGTTAATAGTAGTGGGAAAAGTCTAAGCACTCGCTCACAAAGCAAAACTCACTCTGTTTGCTTAGTTTATCCAGGCTGAGTGATTACGTGTTCATCTTGATGCGTGAAGTGTTCCATGACTTCCATCAGTCGGTTTGGTTCGGTTCGACTTCCATATATTCCATTTCCAATTTCATCTTTGCATTGCATGGCTCTGGTATGGTTTAGCTTCAGGGCCGTACCGGCAAAGTTCTGGTCCCTCCATCGAGCATTTATCACATAATTGTAGGGTCCTTTTACATAGCTAAGGCATAAAACAATAGCAAAACTATTTAATTAAGCGAACCTAATTTTCATTGTGAAATCCATTAAGAACAAGTAATTAATAAAATGTTTTTTTTCTGTTTTTCAGGTACGTACCATTTTTTTCCTTTACTTTCTAAACTACAATACGGTAAAGTACATACTTATCTATTTTAATAATTACTACCTAACTGCGGCTCTCAAGCTTTTTCTCAATATATAATCGATTGTAAACTGCAAAAAATTCATTGTCGACAAAATTAAGTCACATTTACAATTTATTTTCACAAAGGCCCGGCCCCTGTAGGGCCCGGAATTTAAAAAATATTTTCCTCTGCTTTCATCATATGTACGCTGCTGCCTAGTTTCATGTTTTAGCTCGTCGAGCCTTTCGAAACTACGTGATGTAATACAAATCTTGTAGTATAGAGTCACTGTACATTATACAACTTACACTTACAATACAACTACAAAGATAAAACTAATAGGCATGCAGACAGAATGCTATAATGTGGTGGTTTAGTTATAGATAGACTCTTCCGCTCTGACATGGCTTCAGATGGATGGATGAAATACTACACAGAGACTTTAGTGTCAAAATAGCACAACGAGCTAAACTGATGAGTAAATGCATATTATTACTTGAAAGTTAGAGCTAGTGCCAGTTCATTGCATTACATCACTTCACATTATAGTAACACTTGATTACATTAAATATTTATATTCCTTAATGTAATCACTATCACCCTTTTAAATACTGTACAACAAAGTGTATTTAAAATCTAAATGTACTTACATTGCAAGAAAGGCGTAACAATTTCGCTGTACCTAAATATTTTGTTAGATCTTTGAATAATTTGGGGACTAATGCTATAAAGAGAGCATAATGTATTATAATTACAATAATATATTTGTGTAGATGTCTGGCAGTTTCTTGTGATCCTTATACAATAAAAATAAGGCATTAAAAGGATGAACTATAGCTACATTGTTTTTGTAGACAAAATATATAGAGAATAAAGAGTAGAAAATATAATATGGATGTGGTACCAAATTTTGTAAGCATATGCTATGTAGTAATACTTACACTATAGAATAGTTTACCGGAGCTATTTGAATAATATGACGATGTAATGCAACGTAATAGTCGGCTCGGCTCAATAGTAATACTCAAAACTGAACCCAACTGACTCAGGTATCCAGTCGGCCTTTTGAGTTTAGGGAGCATAATATTAATTTATTGAAATGACTCGTTGAGTCACTCATTATTAGTACAAGAGTTGTAGACGTCCATTGTAAACATAGAACGTAAGGATATGTAGTAAGTATAAGTATACTGTATTCGAGAATGCTCGTAGTTTAGCTGAAATTGAGTTGAATCAATGACTGCAATGCCTGAGCTATCGTATTTTGTGGCTGTGTGTGTCGGTATGAATAGTGGCAGACATTTACTTAGGAAGGTTGCTTGACTTGACATTCGGTTCGTTTGTTCTGTAAAGAAATGATGTGCTACGTTATACAATGTCAAAGACAAATCTAAAGCAAACACACAGAACAGGCTAAGAGTGGAGATGAGGATGTGCTATGCTTTGCTATGCTATGCCATTGCCTGGCTATGCTATGCAAGCAACTCTTCTACTTTATAAGTTTAGCTTAGTATTGTAATTGTATATAGGAAAGCATTTGGATTGCATTGCGTTGTTGGGAATTCAATGTTGTGATAATGGGTGGATGTGAATTTGATGTGGACGTAGACAGGCTAGACCACACCATTATATTTTATTGCACTCTTGCTACAAAATACGGACTACCGCTAAAAGGTGAAGTGAAACGAGTCGAATGTGGTTAGCTTTTAGTTCTAGCTTACGTAGGTTAGCTCTGAAAATGTAGCTTATAGCCTGTCATTCTTGGGCTCACTGCCTTTCCATGGGTTACCAGTATTTAGATGAGTTCCATCAGTTCTAAGTTCCAACTCCAACTCCAACTTGAAAAACTGCTGCTATGCTGCATGCAATCTGTATAGTAAACCTTTGCTATTAGCTTATCGTTAGTTAGCTAAGTAAAGCTAAACCATTTTATTCACATGACAGAAACCTATTCCGTCCCTGAGCAAAGCAAATGAACTAGAACAAAATATAATATCATATTAAATATAATAGGAGAGAATTTTTCCGCAAAACTGGTCTATGTCGTGGTTTGGTTGGGTTTGGTTTGGTGAAGCTTTAGTTTAAATAAGTCTGTGTACTTTATACAGATTTTACTGCATACCTATTTCATTTATGACTTTACACATACGCATACCATACCACAAACAAACAGATATGCATGCTTGGCTTGAATGTAACATTAATTTTAATATTTACTTTTTACTGTAATGGAAACGATTTTGTTAAGTAAGTTTATTTACAACTTTGGTTAAGTACGTATATGTTAGCTACAGTACAGATACAGTAGTCAGGTATTGTTGTTTAGCTTAGCTATGTATGTATTCAGGTTTTTGATAAGTAAACAATTGAAATTATAAAAAAGTTCAATTAGCAGAGTCAGCACGGTAGCTAAAGTTGGTTTGGTTTGTAAGTTGTTAAGTATTAGGAGTTAATCGTCTAATATGATGGAGAAGGAGCTCAGCAAAGCAAAAGCAAACTGCTAGTGTTTTTATATGCAGAAGAGTGAAATTAAGATAAATAGAAGGAACGAAACTAGTAAAGTTAGTTCTGTTAGCTAAACAAAACTTGGAAGTAAAACATCAAAGTTCGCTAAGCGGCAAAAGTTCAATGAAACTGGAAAGAAGTATAACATAACTGATACAAAGCTTTCTGTAAACTGAAGTTTGTTAATGTTGACGAGTCTTTACTTAACTAATACAGTATAATGGTGTGATTGTGTTCCAACGGTGTGGTGTGTCTGTCTCTCTCTGTCTTCTGTGAATACATTCATAGTTCCGAAATAAATGTATTTGATTGTTGCACGAAATCTACGTAGCTCAGCTCAAGGATACTCTATTATCGTATCCCCTTATATCTGTACATACTAAAACTACTGGCTTGGCTAATCTACTAATGCATAATGTAATGACTTGGTTTGTTTTTCGTTTTGGATCCTTTCTGATGATACATAATGCACTTGTAGTTTAGGTACTTACTTACGTACTGCATTCATTTTGGCTTCTACCTATTTATGTTTTGGAGAAGCAAGCTGGATTGGATTGGATTAGGTAAGCTAAAAAGTGAAGGGAATGTAGTAGTTAGGTGAATGGTTATGCCATAAAACTAATGTGAGTTTTACCAGACGAAACCCAAAATGTAGAACTACGATACTAAAGCTATAAAATTATTCACAAAAGTAGGGAAACTAACTAACTGAAGTGAACTATTGCTTTATTTATTTATGGTGGTTTGGTTGGTACAGTAGTATGCTACGTCTTGTTATCCTATCGGTTTGCCGGACGCCCCATTTACTGTATATGTACTGTAAGTATACAGATAGGACCTATTATATCAGTAGAACATCCAATTCACTTATAATACCCTGGACTGGAAAGAAAAATAAGTTAAAGTTCCCTAGTACATACTATTTATTAGTTTTGTTCCTTCCGTGTACAAGTTATTAGTTACTGTTTACTTTCAACTGATTACGAAGAGGCAAGCCGAAGAGGATTCGTACTTTCGTACATTACAAACTTATTAACAATATATAACACATACAAAACGAAAACTAAAACTAAATTGACATGACAGGCATAGAAACTGAACTGAACTGTGAAATGAATGTAAAAAGGCTGCAGGAAAGTTTAACACGGTTACCTATGTTATATTATTATTACTATCTGATAAGTAGATTGATAACCGATCAAAAGCTCTGACGCAATAGAGAGTGAAGTACCTAAATACATACTCCCAGACTCCCAGGTGGAATGGAATCCATAATACAGATAATGCGCCTATGTTGTTAATGTGCAGGGTTTTTTAAATTGAATGTGAATACCTGGCCTGCTCACGCTAACATCACTATTAAATAGTATCCTTTTGATCAGTTCACATTTTAAAGCTATGATAGATACACTTGCGATAGTAGTTATTACGTAGTAAAATTAAAGTAAGCTAATCCTCATCTGTACTGAACTGAACTGAAGTAAGCAAGTTTACTTAGCAGTGTAAATATTTGTAGCTAGAATCATTGCAAAGCAATTTATCCTTCTCTCAAAAAGGAATAGAAAATGTTTAGCTAACGTGCTAGTGCTAACTATTTTACCTGTATGTATGTATGCAAGTTTTTATACTACAACTACCTATAGCTATAGTACAGTAGTAGTTAAGTGTATTGTATTTAAAAAATTGAAATACTAAACTAACTCCTAATGTACATACATACTACCTAAGTAAGTTTGTTAGGTAAAAATTTCGCCGGCTATAGAATTACGTATAGGGATAATGGGACTTGGTAAATAGTTAGTTACGTTAGTGCCCTTACGTTGCACGCTATATGGTGTTTAGTATAGTTTAGTGAAGTGATAGGAAAGAAGGAGGAAAGTATTGTAAGTATTGTATGAAGTGGCCGTGTGGTGGTTGTTGGCTGAAGAGGAAACACGCCTGATGAATTTATATTTTAGTATTCACGGAACGATTTGAGGAGAGTAGAGCGTATGGTGGATTGATTTCGATTTATTTAGATAGTGATAGGAGTGCTAGCTTAGTTTTTATTACTTACTATGCTTCTACTGGTTCAGTTTCATACTTTACCTTACGTTACGTTACGTTACGTTCTTTCCTTTGCCTTCGGTTTGCATTGCATTTGCTCTGCTTCGCCTTCCTGCCATGCCATACCGTGCCATTCCATGCCAGAAATACTACACTACTACTACTACTTACTACAAAAGTATAAAAAGTATACTCACTCACTCCTACGTACTACATAGTACATACTACATACATTATGTAGTAAGTAGTAAAGTGGCAAAAGTGTAGATATAGTTATGCAATGCATGCATGATGTGATATGTGTTTTTGTTTCTGTTCTGCAGTATTGTAGGTAACTATTTAGTAAAAGTATACATATGCATGTATACTGGAAACTAATGTTGCTGCAGAAATGTATTTACAAGACACACATGCATATAGTAAACTAAACTTACGATTAGGGAAGAGGTAGATAGTTAGTGCACGTAGAGTTTCGCTATTACGAATGCTCTACGTTGAAGTACACACGAATAAAGCACATAAAGCAAGTCGTAGTAGTAAGTGAAGCACTGTGTAGTGTGTTCTCGTAGTAAAATAAAGCGTGTAAAACAGTCGAGCTTGCGTTTACGTTAGGAAGTTGACTCTTTTACTATTGCACATCATCTATGTATGTATTACTGCATACTTAATACATAAGGATAAGGAAGAACAAGCAATTGCCTACAATATATTGAGCTGAAGGTGTATGTATACAGTATATGAGTATAAAAGACACAAACAGCAACTCTGTTACGTACATTACTTAATTTTGTTTACAATATTGTACTATAATTGTGTAAGCAATATATTTTGGACCATATAGGTAATATAATATGTACATGTATGCATGCAGTTGTACTTATTGTTAGCATCAAGCATATTAACAGCACAGAACCTGCTAAACTAACTAAACTGCCTCACTCTTCCGCTTGCAGATTACCTCGTTCCTCGTTCACTTCAAATGTTTGACTGTTTTGCCTACAACTTGCATAGTTTATTAAGATGAGTTCCAGTTAGTTGTAGTTTCTGTTAAGACTAACAATGAGGGTACGTACATATATGGCTCATGGTATGAGTATGGCACGGCATGGCAAGGTTTGTTTGGTAGAAAGAGAATAGTATGTATATCTGTAGTACAGTGTTAGTGTGTTAGGATGGAGCAGAAGCCACACGGCGATGCTTAATTCATTGTAATGGATGTGTGTTTTGTATGCTTGTTCAAGAGAAAGAACATTGCATAAATATAGGAACTGAGTTTGTTCTCTTCGCTTAAATGTGATGTGAGTGACTGTGTGGTATGGTGTGTGCTATATGTAATAATCCTCTGCTTTGAATACGGAAAACAGAGGCATGAAACGAGTGTTCTGTACAGAATATATATATAACTTACACAAAGCACAGACACACTGCAGATAGAAATGCTGATACAACTCTAGCGTATTTGTATTACCAAAGTTCAGGATACTTTACTATTATTTCTTCCTTTAAATAATACCAGAACAAACTATGGTATTCTACTACTATTTTCAATACGCCTAGGTTAACAACTTACTATGGTACGAGTACATAGTAAGTAACAGAATACATCGATGCATGTACTATAAATAATAGTAAATACTTAGTAACATGTCCTGGTCCTAGCCCGGCATGGTTCTATGGCTGTACAATATTGCATACCGTACAATATCACAAAATGGAATACCACCCGAAATATACGTAACAGAATTCTCTCTTGTAACTTGCAAGTGCTAAATAAACGCTGATCTTTCCATTAGAGATAAACAAAAAGTAAAAATACAGCGTTAAAAGATTTGAGTCGATTTCAGTTAACTTTGTTAAACAGATCAGACAGACAGCTACTATGTCATGCTAAACCAATATAATATATATAAAGGGTGAATGAGATATAGGTATATAGAAATTCTCTGGTATGAACTTACTGCATTAGTTTAGTAAGAAAACGGAAAATAAAGGGAATTGAATGTGTGAACGAACAATCACCATAGGGTATGTCTTTCATTTTTCTGACAAAAAAGCACGACCCCCCTTCGATTTGCTTGAAACTTTGAAAAAGACTGTCTAAAATCACCAAATGCACAAATGCGATGGCCAAATTTTT
>JAQFYC010002036.1:0-28609 GCA_034694165.1 Tomocerus mixtus | reverse complement strand
TTATTAGATTTAGAAGTATAACATATTTATGCCGTTGTAATGTTTATATGAAATGACGATTATTACTTTGTGTTATAAGTATTTGTTCCTATAATGTGTTCTATGGGTATGCTCCTAAAAGAACTAAATAAAACCATCATTATCATCAGTGCAGTGCCTGTTGGTGAGACAATAATGAGAAAATTCTACGACGTTCCTTTAGTTTTCTACGAATTGTTTGGGAAAGCTGTTGGGTACGTCATGTTGAATTACGTATTATGTTGGAAGGAAATTTATTTTGGTAAATAGCATCCCTACAGTCACAGTGAGCTAAAATAATTATGCTGTAGTGTATAATTGTAAAATGTTTTACATTCTACATATACACCAACATTTTGTTAACCTTCCTTCTTTATTTTATAGTACTTTACTTGACGTGTAATATGCAAAAATTACAGAAAATGTTTATATAAAGAAACAAAATACTTTTCAAAATAAGCAAATAACGACGAACGGTATTCTCTAATCCTTCTAAGTTAGAAAGAAACAACAATTTTCCAACGTATGCATGGTAAATAATAAAAATATAGAAAATGTACTGCATAGTTGATGTGAGCTACATATTAGGTGAACAATGGACATTTATAGCGTGGTCAAGTTACCACACTTTTCAATGCAATTCGTGTCCATCATAAATAACGGTAAACTTTAAAACTATTGTTTAGTTAGAAGTAAGCCTTATTTTCCGTTCCTTTTCAAAATACTGATTATGTTTAATTTGTGTTATTTTGCTAACTTTTGGTAAAATACTCACTTAGAAGTCCAGACTTGCAGTTTTTACATAAATATAAATCTTGATATTTTTACAGCAGTCTTTATAGTATAAAAATCCTTTACTATATTATACATTTTACGTAACGTATCACTAATGCAAATTAATATTAATACCATTTTTGCTATGATTTGTTGGCGATTTAGCAATTACTACTATTCGCAATGCTATTTAAGCCTGTCTTGTCTTCTCCTCAATTTAAGTTGTACTACTGTCAGAAATAGAAATTGTCGCCAAGCATTACATCACAGTTTGTTAATAGTGTTCGCCTGAAATTTTCGATTTCATTTCGATCAAACATACATGATATGCGTACAATTTATGTTTTATGCAAAATATTTGCAGGAAAATGACTAAATATTCAAAACAATTGATTACCATTTTAATTTTATTTACAAAATTTACCTTTTATTAGCTTATCATTACATATTTATTCTGTATTTACAAAACTCATGTTTTTAAAAAAGTGTAATTGAACTGTTTATATAAAGCACTTGAAAAAAACCTAAAATTCTATTTCAGCAATATATTCTTACTTAGTGAAATATATGTAAATTAAATATATTTGGTATTGTGGAAGGAGAGTGATGTTCATTTAGTTGAGATAAGTAAGCTTACGAAGGTACTAACAATTGATTCATAAAAGGGAAACACTCTGTAATATTTTACAGCTCGTATTGGTCCCACACGAATGCCGTAGGATCTAGCTGCTTTCACTGCTCTACTACTAGCAATACTGTATTTCAATGGCAAAGAAGATTCCATTTTTGCTAGCGACAAATAGGAATTTTCCCAGCATGATGAAAAGCCATTTAGGAGAGCTGTGAGAACGAATGATCCTCCAGCGACTATAGAAAGATAGACAATTTTTTCTTCCAGAGATCCATTTTGTATGCGAATAGAACAGAAGCCACCGAAAATCAAAAATGATGCACACATTACAATTAAAGTTGGAAAATATATCGGAGTAAAACTATCATTGAAAAGTAGGTTCAAAATCTGTAGCTTTGTGTGCAAAGAAATCCGCTGGTCCAAATCGTTTTCAATTGTCCTAAAGAATAATATTTAAACATTCAACGATTTTTTAGTATAGAAAACTAGGTTATCAATAGCTACTTTATATTTGTATAACGATTTCGCAATTTTGAAGTGTGATGCTGCTACAACGTAGTAAATGAATAGAAATTACGAATTCATAGCATAGAAATATCATATTGATAGATATTGAAAATACAAAACGAAAGTAACTTTATAGTATTTTGCTTCAAATTAAATTACATACTGGGAAAACATTTATTTAAAATATTCAATTAAAATACCAGCTTGTTAATTAATAGGGCAATACAGCGCTAAAGTATTCTGATTAAAATTTAACTAGTAGAATAAATTTTTAATTGTGGTACCTTGCTTGATAATGAAAGCGAGTATCCCTCAAAATGTAAAGGAATACGAATGCTATAGTTATTGTCATTGTACAGGAAGGTATTGCTCCAGACACGACTTGAAACACGAGTAATGCGAATCTGACAATTGAAGGGCTCCCGCCATCGGGAAAGAGAAACTCCTGGTGTTTGCCTGGTATGATAAAAGATGTTGATGCAAAAACAAAATTAGCCAATGCACCCAGTAAAGGAATCATCAGTCTTGAGACCCAAATCTCAAGTGGATCATTATCCGACTTTCTGCAATTTGTTCCAGCTATATTTAAAAAAATACACAGCGTGCAACTTAAAAACAGCTAGATATTTTGCTAATTGGACCACAAATAAGTGTAATACGCCTCTAGCTCTATATTTATTTTGAAGGCATAGTACCTCACACATATTATTATATTAGCGAATTGCTTTGCAGTGCGCAATATTTTAATTTACAACATGCAGTAACTTTTTATTTTACATAATCTCTAAGAAAGCAATGAAATATTTTCAAAAGCTATAGCATCATTTTATTCATAAAAATGCTCAGATTATAATAGTAATAACTGTATAATAAATGGGCTTACTTGTTTCAGGAATGATATTAGAAGTCAGACAGTTCATTGCACACACAATTTGATTTTTCTTTAGAAATACTTCTAAAAGAGATATGCTCCAGCAAACATGTCCCATGATATCTATTAGAACACTGGTTATTCTGTTAAAGGTAAAATCAGGATGCCCCAACTCAAATCCTATAATTAGTATTCCATAACAAGATAATATTACGTTGAGATATAAGAATAATTTTAGTAATTTGGGATTAACTGTGTAAAATCTTTCGGTAGTATAGTTCCAGCAGAAGGGCATTACACCTAAATAATAGCCAATATTAACGTAGAATCCTAACCAATGAAACGATTGGCTACACAAAGAACAATTCCGATCAAATAACTTCGTTTTAATAAAGTACAAATACTCAACCAATATTTTATATTTTGTAGCCAAGATATTTGACAGCTTTTTGTACCGCATATTGACCGCTGTTAAGTATTTAACTGAAATTTTTTGGAAAAGAAATAATCTTATGCCGTAGTATTATGTTTCTCCAATGCAATGAAAATAGTCAATGTATTATTCCAGTCAACACAACACTATGAGTATCAAAGTATCAAATACGAAGGTTTAGAATCACATTAATATAATCGTGGGAATTAATACGTATCAGGAGCTATATATATATCGGATGTTTTAGGCATACATAGTCTTTTGTCCGTCCTTTTGTACTATTCCTTGAGATATAACTCCAAATTAATTTGAAATACGTACCGTAGTTTGTAGTAGTGCTTTCGGCGTTATAACAGAAGCCAAGTTCCGCAATAGTGTTATTATATATGAAATGTATCTACTTATCTTTACAATTTTTATTTTGAATCCGTTTACTACGGTTTAGTTAACTTTAGCACAAACTCTCTCAGTTTTCTGACGTTATCAGTATATGTCACATACACAACATACCTACGGATAGGGAAAAAACAACAACCGCATTTTTAATAAGCTGTATCGATTTCCATGTATCAGTTTCTCAGAAAACTGTAATTTACAACGGTTCAGTACGTATAAATAAGAAGACGCACCACACAAATAGTAGCTTCCTGCTTAAATAGGAAAAATGTTTGCTATTTTAGGATCCTATTAATCATATGTTCAAACTGATTGGCAATTCTAAAGATGATGAAAATAGTCTTAAGTTCGATACTACCTTCTTCCATTGCATGGAATATCATGTATAAATTATATACTTACGTATTTAGAGCCACAATTTTTGGCAGTCACTTAATAACTTGCTTACATAACGTAACGTAACATTATACTTTGAGACACAGTTAACGAATAATTTATTTTAGAAAACCTTATTAAAGGGGAAGGCTCTACTATTGAGATTGAATTTCGTGGGATGTATCTGTTGCATATATAATTACAAGGTGCTACCTTACATTGAAGAGAAAAGGGCGTATTCAAGGACAGGTTGACGGTAATACGAAGGATGTCAATAGATGTGTTGATAATATAACTCCTAGCTTTGACAGTCTGTTCCGTGAACTTAATTAGATTTCGTCTTTTTGATGGAACCAAACCGAACTCTAAATTATGTAAAATACTAGAAGGTTTCGTTTATGCTCTAATAAGTGATACAATGACAGATAACGTAAATTGAGAGAGAATATACATATTTATTATGTGCACTGTTTTTCACAAAGAAAAGGTTGTCACGAAGACACAGTATTCAGTTTTTATAGTATTTAGGTATTTAAGTAACAATTAACTATATAATATTCATTTTATTCTTCCTATGTATCTTATTTCAAAATGTCTTAAGAAGTTTGACGACTCCTTGGGTTAAGGAATACAAGAGTGTAATTATTTTCTTTCTTTTACAGAATGTGAAGTTCCCAATATATATTTTATTTGGTCGGTATGCAGCATGAACTCTCTTCCTATAAGCAAATTCGCGTTTTGCTAGCATATTCCTATTGTAGATAGGATTCCAAGATCGAATGCATTGTTTAGAATCGTTATAAACAAGAGATGCTCCCCACAAAATAACTGTATATTGTAAATACACCGTTAATATACATATTGTAATTACTGCAATTGTGAAATCCCCTATTTCGTCATGCTTTCTTATACATAAGTATAGACCCAAGTGTATTAATCGCTTAACTAAAAATTGAAACGACATAAAAACAGTAGACATATTTTCATTGGCAATTTTGACAATAATGACCAATGCATTATAATACTTCGTAGTATTTTCAGTTGAGCGTAGAGCAGCAGTGGTGAAATATTCTTGTTTATGGTACCTATAGGAAATATCAGAAATAATTTAACTTTTCTCCAACAAAGTTTGGAATATCTTAGTTGAAAAATTTTTTAACACAAATCATCGCTTATTCAACCAATGTATCCGCCACAACTTTTTACCTCGAACCCAAAGTACGCTACACAACTGTATATTTCGGTGTTTGGATAATTCGTACAAAACCTCTACTCGTCCACTCGCCAAAGTCAAAGCCAAATTTTGTCCACATGGTAAAGTAAAATTGATCCATGCAAAATCAAATTCCTCCGGTGTATTAATAATGTATAAAAAGGAATACATGAATAAGTTTATCAATATTAGTGACTATGAAAGTGCAGTAAGATGTAATATTTCACTTGAATGTATTACATGGTTATTTACGCATTATTATTACGGACGAATTTGACATTGGCAAGTGCACGAGTTGGGTTTGGACGAGTTATCGCCAGACCGTATACTCCAGAAAACTGACGTAACACACCTTGTTGTCATTAAATATAATACGCTCTAACCAAATTCAATAACAATGGTGTCTCCGTCTTTTGTGAGTAGTAGATCACCACCATTGTAGTAAATGACCCTGGGAGCACCCAACTTAACCGGGAGTATTGCCATCTCCTCTATTGACATATTTCTGTAAGCTGCATTTACAGCACACAATAGAAAAGCGAAGCTATCACCATGATAAGATGGTTCTCCAGCAAGCCTCTGTCCTAACTCTCCAACTACCCTACAGTATCAGACCACCACACAAGGTAGGTCACATAAGGTCCGCCCTCCAAAGAAGCTAGTCTAGCTAAGACGTTTTAATAAGCATTAGTAACACATATCATGGTTACAGACTCATCATTATCATGCCTACTGTCCACATCACTCCCCGTAGAAACTATGCATCTTAGGTGTCGCGTATAGGTAGTATATACACGTACAAGGTGGATGATAGAAAGCAAGGGCGGACACAGGAAAATATTTCGGGTGGGGCTCAAAATATGCGGTTCAAAAACATCAAAAAATCGCGCGCAGCGCAAAAATGTTTGCCATTTTTTGTTCATTTTTGTCAGTTTTACAATAGGGGGCTGATTTTATCTCCAAATTACAGCGAGGTGCGTTAAATATTTGCCGTTTTATGCGAATTATTGGTTTAAAACATACAAATTTAACAAAACCGCGCGCAGCGCAAAAATGTTTGCCATTTTTTGTTCATTTTTGTCAGTTTTACAATAGGGGGCTGATTTTATCTCCAAATTACAGCGAGGTGCGTTAAATATTTGCCGTTTTTATGCGAATTATGGGTTTAAAACGCGAAAATGTTTGCCATTTTTTGTTCATTTTTGCTCATATAATAATATCTAGTGTACGCCGGGGGGGGGGGGGCCGCCCTTGAGAAAGAATATAAATAATTAAATTAAGCTAGGAGGAAATTACACAAAGTACGCCTCTTTTGCTTAATTCCCATATCAACATCCGTCTTAAACCTTACTACTATACTCGGTACCCCGAATAGTTCACAGAGAGAGGCTGGTGTCCCAAACTAAACTGAACTGTCCCCGTATAACAATGGTGTGCTACGACAGTTGTTTGAAATAAACAGTTGTGAAAGAAACTTTGCCCTAAAATGTGAAAAAAAACAGTTATAAAATAAACAATATCTTAAAATATTATTAATATAGTATTTCCCTCTACCTGATTTCAGCACATGTGGTTTTGTGAATCAGTATCAACCGAATTACAAGGAGGATGATACTAATGTTGAGCGTCATTGACGCTATGGTCACCCACGCTATGATTATACTGTGTATAAGTATTAAACCCCAGTAAAGAAAATTCTCCTTATGTACAATTAAAGAAGTCATAAAAATGACCCAATCATGCTTCAGCACAATTCCAATGGCTAATAAACTTGGAAGTTCAATCAATAAATAAATTGATATTATTTTTGCTATGGTTTTATGGAATGGTGTAAGTTCATTTCTGATATTAGGCTCCGACATGTTATCTAAATAAAAACGTTTCATCTATTTAATTTTAGCTACAAAAAAATATTAAAACTAATTTATTTATTCTGAGATTACCTTGCAATTTTTTGTGAAGTAGTTCCATTCCATTGGATGCCTCCAACAGTAAATTGCTGTTGAACAAAAGCATAGTCTGAGTCACAATAGCGAAGCATGTCACAATTATTCCAAACATGCAAATATAAACATTGAAAGATTTGCTGTTTATTAGATATTCGTAGTACAATCTGCATAGAATATGGAGCAATATTAAATTCAAGCTCAGAAACAAGGCGAATGTTTTTATTTTTGTAACTCTTGTATATGTTATCCTTAAAGTTTTATTCCTTGTCCATATATATGGCACCCCACCGAGAAAATTACCCTGATTGATAGCAGCGCTCAACAGAATATCGCAGAATGAAACGTAACAGTTTTGGTCAATTTTTGAATATCTCATTGCATTAAATTTTTCAATGCTCAGCGAAAACATTTTTTAATACATTTTACGATTTTAAGAATTTAGTCTTTTAACAACGTCTCTTTAAAACTGTTTTCGACTTCTTAAGATTCTTGATTTGTAAGTTCCACTTTTAAAGTTTACAATTTAGATTGTTAAAGGGACTACACGCTTCACTAGTTGGGTAATACCTTAACATTGACAATTGGCCGTTTGTTAAGCGAATGCCAATGTTGGTTTTATATCAAACTTGTACTAGAAAAAATTATTATCATTTTAATAAACTGCGCAAATGGCAAGCACTCTAATTATGTCTAAATGTGGGTGTACTGTGTAAAGGAATATTTGCTTATTTATTGTCATTTTGCCAAATACAATGTTTTATGAAACCGCAATTATGTCTACAAGAGGATGTTCAATCGTAAGCATTTTTAAAAAAATATTGGGTCTAGCTTACGTAAATGTTAGCTACTTGTGGGTATACAATGTAATTTTGACACACCATAATAAATACAAAAGTATTTTCAGGATTAGATTTAGGAAATTATAATTCCTGGTTTTACTTTAGTTATACTTACATCGCACATATTGTACTTTACATCACTATATTCCCTCGGATATGGCCGTACTACCATTAAATCCTCCTTATTTGTGTTTCAGGTATCCTTTGAATTTCCTTTGAAGGTGTATTATTAGCTAATGTGTAGTATTGCAAAATTATATTGTAAAATAGTAGGTATGTTGTTTTTGATAAAATTCTTCAAGGAGTAACGAAAAAGACTCTTCGGAGTAAGATTAGGATTGTTGGGTTCTGCTAAATGTTGGCATACTTTTGACCTTTATTTGATAATTTCAAACTATATCATGAGTTTGTGATTGCCATACCACGGAGCTACTTTTAGTTCCTAAAAGGACATGAATTTTAAATTCATTTCATTTAATGGCATTTGTTTGAACTTGAAGTGAAGACATTCGAACATTGTGCCCCACAAAATGCAGAATACCTAATACATTATCTATATGGAAATATTTTTGAAGTAGTAATTAATTTTCAATGTGAGTTTTCATTGGATATCAAGCTACATTTATTTTATCTCATCGTACGAGTATGCATAATAATGGCTTCTAAGCGATTATATCATATTGCACAAACATTAATACTACTATTTGTAAATCATACATCGATAATGATAATACATCATACAATTGCTTTTCCGAATATTTAAATTTAAGAACAGCAACTACACTAGTTGTACTAAAAAATTATAATATTTAGCCAAAACGTGTGGATTTCCCAACATAACAGAAGGGAGTTCACAAAATACAATTAGCTTGTGAATTGTCATATTTTACTAATGATATATTTGAATAATGATATGATAGGTGATTAAGATTATGTTTGCCAGCTTTTTTTACTCACAAAAGACATTTACAAGTTGATTGTTAATGTCTCAGTTTTCTATCTCATGTGAATAACAAAATAGAAAAAGAAATCTTTTGCTTCTATTTATCAATATTTATTACTATTTAATTACTACGTTGAGTTAAGGTGGCGCATGTTAAAACAGATAATTTAAATTCTTAATACACTTCAATATTATTATGTAGTATGGACGTATAAATTACAACTCATTTTTAGGGGTAGAGCAATGGTTAATAATTTACTTTCTCTAGTCAGGCTCTAAGTCTTCTGATTGTATTATTGCAACTTTTAATTTAATAGCAAACGTAAATTTTTGTTATATTTCATTTTATATATTAGATTTTACAAACATTTTTATTATAGGACTTTGTAGTAAACGATTATTATTAAAATGGCTGCTCTTTTATCAGTGAAATCTATTGAGACAAATGCCAATTTTGCTTCCCCTGCTGACTGTACTTCACAACCTCAACTTTATAACAATGAAGATCTTGAGAAAAAGCGTGTACATACTCAATACGAATCCGAGGAAGTACGACATGAAATAAGCGCCTTAAAGAAGGAATATACCGGTATTAAAAAATATGCTGGAATGATTTTGACATTAGCTGTCAGTTTATTGACCTCTTTAACAATTTTGGTAGTTAAAGTTTTGGATGATTATGGATTTCATACATTTGGGTAAAACACACGTACTACTATATAGCATTAAATATGTAATTATGTGTTTGTGTATAGGATGCACGGAATTACAAGAAAATACCTCATTATTTGAACATTTGTTGAAATATAGAACAAATTGTATATACACGGATATACTGAAAGTATACACAAATGGCAATACTCTGATACAAACCGATTTTTGAAAGAAAAAATTGGATTTTGTGTAGTTTTTTATGACTTATATTCAATGGCACCTAGAAATAAACTGACCTTACCTAGAATTTTGTACTTACTTTGCCTCGAAAGTACTTATGTACCTATGAAAAAACTAATCTACCTCTGAGATCTGAATCGACCTATAAAAGTACTTGTTATAGGTACATAAGTACTTTTGAGGCACAGTAAGTAGAAAATTCTAGGTAAGGTCAGTTTATTTCTTGGTGCCATTAAATAGATACAAGCCGTTTTTTATTAAACAAATGTCAAAAATTCGGGTTTTTAAACTTTCACTAGTTATAAAAGAAACTGTGGATTTAAAACAATTAAATTGTGGCATAAATATATTTAAATAATAATATGTTGTAAAGAAGAAGTTATTTATAATTTGTTGCGCTATAACAGGATAAGTTTTTGGAGATATCTTGGTATTTCCTTACCATGCATACCTTTGCTAATTTATTACGAATGTGGCAGCACTGGAAAACAATCAGAAAAAATTTCCGTATTTGCAAGTGTGTGGCCCGTCCATAAGGATGATAATTGGCGAACCATAATTCGACTATTTGTAAGTAAAGCTTATATTTTCATCTGAAAACGTTATCATATTAATACTATTAATATTAGTTTTATAAATTACAACTATATTATCTAATGACATAGATAATATCGCTACTGAGTTTAAAATAAAGGAGAATCTTTTATTATGCAAATTAAAATTTCAAATCAGATCAATTTCTCTATAACCGACAATAAACATGCAAAAATTATTTTATGAATATTGATTTGTCTTATAGCGTATTGTAATTTTTCAGTGATGGCATATTTATGACAATGTTTAATAATTAGTTAATTATTACATTTTGTAGATTAAAGGGATACTTGGTTCAACTGCAATACTTTTACGATATGCAGCTTTGCATTACTTAACAATTGGAGATACATCTGTGATTACATACAGTTACCCAGTTCTTGTTACCATTTTAGGTAGGTATATAAAAGCTATTAAACACCTTATCGAAAGTTGATATTTATATCAAGTTTTAAAATATTTCAATTAAAATACTTTTATGTAATCTTTAATTTCAGCACATTTCTTCCTGAAAAATGAAAAATGTGGAATAATTCCAATAGTAGCCGGCATTGTTACCTTAGGAGGTGTTGTATTAATTACTCGGCCTCCAATGCTCACTGGTGCACAAAGCTTTGACTCTGATACTCTAGTAAGATATCCGTTCACAAATATTATAGTGCAAAAGATTGTTACATTATACTTTTTTAGAAATTTTAATTAATTGGGGAAACGAACGCTTAGAATTTTTTTAATGTATTCCTTATTGTTAAATACTTATATTCACAAACTATGACACGTAAAGCTTTTGTTTCCCATTAGTGCATTTTTATGTGCTCCAATTAATTTTATTATTCTCCCATGCTAATTTTGGGCAAAAGTGGATGGCATGCACCTTCACTAAATACATATCTCCTATTGCCCTTCTTGAAATAGTATTGAAGATTGCTATACTTTTATTTATTTATTACTGTACTATAATTTTCAGATTGGTTGTGCTCTAGCAGTTGGTTGTCTAGTTTGTGCTGCACTAAGCGTGATAATAACCCGAAAAGTTCGAAAAGTTCAATATGCTTTAGTGACTTTTACCTCTGGTGTCATTGGAGTCCTTCAAGCGCTTGTTCTTACTACAATATTTGATGATTTTTCATTTCCTGAACATTTAAATGATTATTTGCTTATATTAGCCCTAGGAGTACTTTCCTTTTTGTCACAAATTGCTATTATATTGGCCTTGAAGATTGAGGAGGCTGGACCGTACGCACTGATTCGGTCAAGTAAGTTATTTTTTACTGACCCATTATAAATGGCTTACGTAATATTCGGCAAGAACAGTCAAAAACACGTTCCTTATGCACGGAAGATCGTTTATTTGAAAATAATTTAGGAAAAACATAGTTTTCTAGTTATTTCTTCCATTTTATTCCATGTAATTTGCATAATTGTTTTATTTTTATTTTCGGGGTTATGAAAGATTAATCCTAATGTGAAACTTATATTACAGGTGACGTAATATTTGGCTTCGTGTTTCAATTTATATTTCTTGGAGTCATACCCGACGAATATAGGTATACTTTACCAGCTGCAATATAATTTATTATTTATTTAGCAATTATTAATGTTTACTGTTGCTTGATGTCGATGTTTACTAAATTATTAAAATGTTATAATATTGCAATACATATTAAAATAAGCACACGCAATCAAATTTATTTATGTGTTTGTATTTATATTATGTCGTTTAGTTCCATCGGTGGAATTGCCATCCTGACTGCAATAATTGTGACAGGATTGAGAAAATGGCTTTCGCTTCTTCCTGCAAATGATAAGAGACGAGAACAATTATGTATTCTACTAAGGTAGAAAAACCATTTGTCACTGTTTTCCTTCCAAAGGTTAATGGCATTTAAATTTATAATATTATTATGTATTCCGTGGCTGTCTTAATGTCACTAAACAATTATGTTACTCTAAATTGTAAACGCACAATTGTAATTGCATCTTAAACTATTATTATCTCCAGAATTTTCCCTGTTAATGCCTAATTTGTGAATAAAATACATTATCTCTGCATATTTAAATGCGATTAACCTCCAATTTAACAACACTGAATGCAGTTATTAACTAAATATTATTAAACTACCTGTTGCGACTTTTGAGGAAGTCTTTTAAGTCATTAATGGAGCTTTTATACCGAAAGAGCTGGAATTTCATTTTACTGCTTGTGCTTAAGTTTATATATACGATAGTATAACTCCATAAACTGTAATTGCTATTCTTGCTCTAATTTATAATTTTGTCTTTAATAGTGCAAGCATATAATATATTAATATAGTGAACATGCTATTCGAAATATTTCTTATAATATGGATTTTTGTATACTTCATGTATAATGTGCTTGTGAGCTGTGGCCTAATTTTTAGAGCAAATAAACCGTTAATATTACATTAATATAATTAAATTCATTAATTGAACAAATATTAAGACTTTCTTTGGTTATGGCGTAACTACGGGTACCAATCTTTGCATTGCATTACTGAACTAGATGGATTCCTACCTAGTAAAACGTAATTATGCTTTTATTGTAATTGAACAACCTCATAATGGTGACACTTACTTAATATAACATTGTCTATCGATTGAGAAAATGTTGTAGCCTACGCACTTGACATATTAATAATTAGTTAAGTAAATTGCTTAATTACTTAGCAAAATGTTAATCTGAAAATTCTAGAATATAATGACTATAGTTAATCAAGTAAATTTATTTGTTCTGGGTTCTAACCCACAATAAACTCATTTTTAAAGCTAGATGTGCGTTTCAGCTTCATTTCTATCTCCTAAAGACTGGGTATCAAGATGATTAGTCACTATATTGTGTTACTTTACTTCTTGATATTGCAAACAGTTTTCTCTATCTGTATATCCGAAAATAATTTAACCAATTTCGCAAAAACACTGGGGCCTTATTCTACACAAATTCAGAATTTAAATGAAATCATTGAAACATTTTACGACTGTCATATTTCGATATTTTATTATGAAAAACAATTAGCCATTGAGTACAATGGAGATACTCCTATAAAAATTCTTCACATAAATCGATTTACTTCAGTTGCAAGTTGGCGAAAATGGATTTTACCTAGTACAAATATAGTTATCTTTTTAAATCTCGCTCATAAACCCCTCTCTTATACTTATACATCCTTTTGCTCCTCTGAAACAATATTTCGAACAGAAATTTGCGCTGAAAGCTTAGCTTATCGAATTTTATTGGTTGCCCAGCAAAACGAAAATTCAATTCTTTACAAAAAGATATTTACTGGATACCATTTACATTTTCCCTTATTTATAAAAGCACAGGAGAATTCATCAAATTCAGAGCTACAGATAATTGCAGAAATTAAATCCGTTTTCCTCTTTTGTATACGTTGTACCACAGGCTGTGATTATGATAGTTCATTTACGATAATAAAAAATGTGACGTTTCCAAATTTAGAGCGAAGTACAATTTTTGAGCTACGAAAAAATATTTACAGTTTGTACAGACTAAGAGAAATTCCTAAAGCAACTTATTGCTTTCAACCATTTTATACTGTGGCAAATTCTTCTGTTAAAATGAATTACATAAAAGCCAGCCAAACGAACGAAACATTCAGCGCTAATTGGATTTCTCCTTTCAAACCTTTTAAAATGCAACACAAATCTTTAGATATGCTAAGAGTTGTCAGTGAGTTCTTATTTGAAGGCTTCGAACTAGTTAAAGATGTAAATACAGCAGATCACTATGTAATTGGATCTAGATCCTTCAGCTTGAAAGGTTTAAATGGCCTAGCAGATCGTACAGTCGTGATTGTTGGCTCCAAAAGCTGGAATTTTATTACTTGTTCAGGGGTGACCAAAGAAATAACATGGCGCCTTTATATTCATCCGTACGATAATATTTCCTGGTTTCTAACAATTATTCTCTGCGGGATAATTCTTCCCCTAATTCTAATTTTTTTGCATGGAATGTACGGATCCAAAAAACTCACAGGAATTTCATCCTGTAAGCAACTGATCCTAAAAATTATTTTCTCCTTTGCAATTTTGGTGGAGCAAAGTGTACTGAAAAAGATTCCTAAAAAACTATGTGGAATTATCAGCATTGCTGTTTGGATAATTTTTGGACTAATTTTTAGTAATGCTTACAAGGGTATAATTTCAGCTGATATTACGCAACCGTTAAAAATCAAAAATAAATTCAACGCTTTCAAAGATCTTGAGGGATTTCTGCTTGTTGGCCCAAATGTTAATCAGTTTCAGTTTCAAATGTTAAATTATTTCAAAGAGAAATACAAAATGAAAGCAAACGCAGAATCCAACTGGAATCACGTAGGCAATATTTTGTCATTGGAAGATTATACTCCACAGTGCATCTGCTCTAGTTTTAATAAGCAATCCCTTCAGTACGATTTATGTGGAAGGACACATTATAGTGAAAATTGCTCGTCAGAAAATGATTTCGAAAGTGAAAACCTTGCAGTCGTATGCAAAAATCATGCCACATTAAACTTAAAAGCCAAAAGGTTTTTTACAGAACGAAATCTAATTCCCAATGAAATTACGCAATGGATATGGAAAGAAGTAAATATCAATAAGACACTTGTACGTAATCAAAATCACAAAAATGGTGACAATGATCAGCTTCCTAACAATTTCTACATAGGAGAACCTGATATGCGGTGCCATCATTTGCAAAGTGATGAAATACGTAAATTCATCAGAAGAAATATTAACATATTAAACGCTTGCGAGAATCGTGCATACATTGACTACAGCGATGAAATAGAATACCAAAGCAAATACCTTTTCGACGATGACAAATTTATCCGAGGACAAGACCAAATATTCCCCCAAGCAAAAATAATTCATATTTCGAATATTGGAAGTGAGTCTCTTCTTTATTTTCGAGCTCAAATGCTAATGACTTCTGGTATATACCATTTGTTTGAAAAGTGGGAAAATATATTCGAAACAAGCGATGCCAAGTTCAATTACAATGAAACGCAGAGCAAAAATGATTCTCTTAAAATTCGGAATTCTAATATTTTATCCTTATTTTATTTATACCTTTGCCTTTCTGGAATTTCTGTTTTAATATTTTTCGCGGAAATTGCAATTTACTTAGTTTCGAGAGAAATGTAAAAATATTTATTTGCTAATTATTAAGTGGCTGTGAAACCACTTCTTACTCTTTTCAATGATGCATAATATATGACTCTAAGCATATTAACTACTAGTAGTAAGATCCTATAATTCTACTTTACACCACTTGCAACAAGATTTTTCTCTTTATATACATTATATACATAATGTTTAGCATATTAACCTAACGTTACTTTAATCATTGAAATATGTTAAATTAGTTAGTTTTCCTAAAAATAGAGACGTAAAGACCCCGGGGACCTCTACGCCTACGACATGTATGCTGTACAGTTCATACAGGTACAAATATCATCAACGAAAATTAAATGGTACGTGGCGACATTATTTCACAACCACTTAATGCTGTTGTAAGCTTTGGAAGCAATGTTTGTAACACATTTAGACAAATACAGAGTAATAGTAATATTAATATGGTTTTGTTAATCCTTTCAATATAATTAATGAAATACATAATATGGGAGTCTACTCGCCAATTACCTAACGTATACCAAAAATGAATGCATGATAAATAAAAAATAATGGATGAAAGAATGCTTCGTTGGGAGTCGACCTCATAAATTAACCCAATCTAATTTAGTCTTAATATTAGATTGGTCTTGCGCTTGGGGCAACATCATCAATTATTAACAATCATTAGTAGATTATGTTTAGTATTGGCAACTGATGTTTAGCAGGAATTGCGTATTGTATAGTTAGCAACACAATAAGCCATACAAACGCAATGGCGGTTTTGGAATTATTTTTGGTGTTTCTGCACCAACTTACTTCGTCTGTAGCTTAGAACTCGAGTAAAACCGTTGGTACTATACTGTTGTATTGGGTGTGCAGAGTGTGCACTTGCACTATGCACTTGTTCCAAAAAATAACTGTAGTAATTTGCAACAAACTGTTATTAATTCTATTCTATTGTTTAATTTTATTTTCTATGTATGGTATTGAATAATATCTTCACATTACGTTCACATTACGTAGGTTAACGATACATCATAATATTACAAATAAATAGATATTGACACTAGTAGATTAATTTAACTTGTAAGTTTTTGTCACATATATACAATAGTATGTAACACTCCGGTGCCATATTTGCGCCAAAATACTTGTCAAAATAATATAATATACGGCAAAATCATTAATAAGAGGCATTATAATTTTCTGTAATGTTAACATTGTGAAACCTAACGGTATATCAATAAATCAATCTATCACTAGTACATTAAATTACAATCTACAAATAAATATATATCTAGGGTATTCCGATAGTACGAGTTAGTTGTAAGACAGAATATGAATCCTAAAATTGCGAAATTAACCCGTCGTCAACAAGAGAAAAGTTTATTCACTAATATATAGACACATTCAATTTGTATATTGTCTAATTGTGGTTATCATTACAAATACACCAAGGGATAATAGATAAGCATTAGTATCCCTTTTGTCCTTCCTTAAGCTATTAAATTGTACCAGTTTTAACATACAGAAATATTAAGAAGCTACATTTACGTCACAACAATAACAATAATTTTTTCGTCTTGATCAACTCAACAGTATGATAGAAGACAAAAGAGGTGAAAAATGTTAACCGAAGTGAAATTCATATTATGCGGGTAAGGGTAATTGGTATTTATAGCTTTTTACAATACAGTACTTTTGATAATTATGTTATATTTGCGATCATAGCGATAATTACCTACTATAAGCCAACTATATCCTATAAGTAATATATGAAGTAAAAGTACTTAGAGTCCAGAACTAGTAATCATCTAAAAGGTCCTAAGGTATTTTAAGCACAAACATTTACCAAAAATAATGTAATACTATTCACTATTCAATTCATCGAGGGATATTGTCTTTCCGGACACTAACTGTATATAAGATAAGCTATATGGCATACTAAATTATACAACACAAAACCCTATGTTGTATGTTCTAGGTTTTATAAGATCAACCAGCGAAGTAAGCTATATAAAACTGTAAATAACTTGAACACCTGTGCCCGATGCACTAATTATAAATATATTACGTGTTTCGTTCTTCATCTGCAGGTTTGACATTATTACTATCGCCATTGTTCAAATGCACCGTGGCTATTTTATCTTCAAATATTTCTTTGCTCTCGGAAACTATTTGACACTCATCCAAGGTGGACACCTTGGTTGTCGACAGTTTTGTATTGTTGACATTGTCTTCTATGATGACACAACTGTCATCGTCGTCTTCAATTTCGTCGTCACAAGGTACTTCACGCACTTCACTATCATCGTCTGAGTCTAAGTTTTCATCCATACTTGATTCTACGGCATTTTCATCATTTTCATCTGACATGGGTGACAAAGGTGTCATTTCAACAAACTCCGCGGTTTCCTCCGAACTGGTGTCTTCGACTTCACCAATTGTCGATTTTGTTTTACTTTTCAAATCCGTAATCCAAGTTTTTAGCTCTTTGCAGTCATCAGTAGCTTCATGGGCATCCTCCAAGCCTTGAATTACCTGTAAAATTATCATTATTCGTTAAAAATATTCCTCGCATCGGTTTTTAATTTTCGATACTAAAAAATCTTTGCCATCTCACAAGTGGTCCAACGCAACTGACATTTACAATTATGTTTACACTGGGACTGGGAATACGAATGGGTTGGTTTATCACTACCCAAAGCCAAAGCAAACCGAACCCACACCATTTCAACCCCAACATAATCTTAGGAGCTAAAAGTACGTAACTTTTTAGGGAACACTATTGAACATTTCACTAATAAGTTGACTACAACTTCTTTTTAAATTCAAATTTGAAAGGATTTTCTTATCCTTCATAAAATTTTAGTTACGAGGCATTCGAAAATGACAGTCCCAAGACATTTCCTCACAGCTCAACCTTCAAGTATTAGAAAACTAAATTAAATGTGATAATAGGAGACTGCCAATATAACACCAGTATCATATAGCTATTGGATTTTGTACACATATATATTCTACTAATGCCAAAGGTTGACAAAAGAAAATGTTCAAAATAACCACTTACCGCAAGAAGCCGTGCCGAGTAATGATGAAACCCTTTTAAATGAAAAACTGCGCTTCTATGGTGGTGCAAGGCCCACATTGATAAAACTGTGTCATTTGCTGAGCCAGTCTGGTTTTCAAGTGTGCTTATAATCGTAAAACTTTCGGTGAAGCAGTCAACGCTGACAGCTGCGTCCACACATTTCTGGGCCAATGCCAAGTCTAGTTCATTTGGGTCGTCGTCCTCCAACATTGACATATATTTCAAAGTTAATCTCCCAACTATTTTTCTTGCATCCTGATTTTATTGAAACATAAGCATCAGTTTAATTGATTAAAAAGAATTATGTTTGCTGACTTTTAATGGTGACAGTTTCAAATGTCAACTTAAGCTTACCAGCAAAGCATTTGGATATTCCGAGGCGTTCTTTGATTGTGTAAACAAGACACTATATTGAACCAGTAGCGCATCCACCGTAGGGCCAAATTCACATGCCCTATCTGTATATGACATGGCAAGACCTAACGCACCCTCTTCTTCTTGTAAATCTGTTACATATATTTCCCCGATAGCCGTAAAAGCGTTTTGGAGTTCTGCTTTAAGTTGAGCTATAGTCGTGCTTGAATTTTCGTATTCCTCCTTGGTTATCTAATTTAAAATAAATGTAAAAAGTGTTGTACAAATGAAGGGTGACAATAAAATACGTGCCGTTTGTCGCGGGACGTAGATATTATTTATTAAAGATGAAAGCGTTTCTCACCACCGGTTTGCTCTCACAACTGATGTCAATTTCTGTTTCCTGCATGGTCGCCTCGTATTCATTTTTCACGCTTTCCAATTTTATCAGTTCCTTTTCAACAACTTCAGTGCCTCTTTTATACATATTAATAGCATCATGTCCAGTAAGCATTTGGGCATAACTAAAATATTTCGAGTAAGTACTGCTTTCTGGTAAAAAGTCAATGGCCTGTTGGTACAACTCCTTTGCCTTTTCTAAGCCGCCATCAGCCTAAAAATTAAAAGGTAATTAAGTGATGTTACACGGGTAACCTATACAGTGTTCAATATTATTCTGACATTTTTTGGGTGTAAACAAAGTTTCAAATCAACACCATTTACCTGTAATTCGGCATGTGCAAGAGCTTTATGCATTAGCAAAGTCTCGTAGTGCGTTTGATATTTATTTTTGTATTCCTCCGTGGATGGAAAGCCATCAATGATTTGGATAACTTTCTCAAACTGAAGATCTTCCTCCAGTTGTATGAAAAATTGTTCTAGTTCTTCAATACCAGTTTTTTCAGGGTCCATTACTATTGTCATAGAAGTCTCTTTTGATATTTCTTCATTTCCACGGGCGTCCGCATCATTAATGTCTTCAACAGTCTGGGGTTGTGCAGGATCCATTGTGAAAGACAGTAATTCTGAAATTGTCAATATTCGTAATTATTTTATTTGACAGTCTTATAATTTAGATAGTTTTCATTAATACTGAATATAAATGTGTAAATGTCCATTATATTAACTAGCCAGCATAAACAGTACAAAAATCAGGTGTCAAAACAAGAATACAAACAAATACAACATTGGCAAATACAGCTGGATGTAAAACCGGTCGACCAACTGTAGCCGGTTAGCTAAATACCGTTCTAAATATTTTCTAAGTTGTCCAAGAATTTAAAAATTCATAATTATTTTGCATATTATTTTGATCACCAGAATAGCCTTTAAAATCATCAAATACTGATACCTAGTAATAATAGGGGACAGACAATGCAAATTATGTCTAAATGTTGAACGTTTAATAATGTACACAATGTACACCGACTTCAATGGTTGTCTTATTTATTTTATATAAATTCAAAATTATACAAGAATTAATTTTGCTTGTTTTAAAAAAACGGATGATAATTGAGCATAACATCGTAATGCTTAATTTAATTACAACAGCTATCTTCGTTTGCGATTTCTTTAGCTGTCAGCTGTTAGAATCAAGTTAAGCTGTAAGCACGCAGAAAAATTGAAGATTTATTTGATATTTTTCGTCATCAGCCGCTACACGGCAACTTTTAACTCACTGTTGTTACTATTTACGCTATTTACTAATTATATGCTAACAACCACACATGTTTTAATTTGATTTGATATTATAATATTACCTTACTACTATTAGTGGTTAGCGGCGACAGGACTCGGGCTTAGTTAACTGGATGGAATAAATTCAAAATTTCAGAGATCCAAAAAATGTTGACAACGAATAATTTTAGCTTTTAGTTTTACTTGACCAAGTATAGGTCAAAAGCCTAGTTAATTGGATTCAGAGAGAAAAAATTAATAGCTAACACTTTGACTGAAAAACTGAATTTAACAAAACAGAAGATGTATGTGATCATGGTCAAGTAAATACGTATAGAGAAATACCGAGAAATCTTTCCAAAACACATAGCACGTTGAAATCAATTCCCGCTATCGACCTGTAGTACTACAGAGATGGTGCTGGTGTTTCCAAAGCGTGGATTGAGCCTTTCTATTTCTCTATAATACAATGAAATCGTTCAATGAAGCTTTGAGAATGAGATTGAAATGAGATTTCCCTACCTATATAATAACAGGCTATATTATGTGCTATTCTGCCGAGGCAAAGTGAGATTCGATTGAAGCACAAGACATGGAATGAGTTGGGAAATGCATAAAACATAGCAGTGAGAAAATTGGGTATACTCCTACACGAAGAATATATTTGCACACATTTTTTTCGGGATATTTATTTTTATATATTACATATTTTGTCATTTAAGCCTCATTATTCGAATAACATTTTTTTCACTAGAATATTTTGCTTAAAAACCACATTGGATTAAAGTGGATATTTGCATACTAGTGCTATGAGATGTGTTGGCTTTTCTCCAAATCGAAATGCGATATAGAATTTCATTACCTACTTATTATTTTTATCATGTTGTTAATGAACCATGAAACGTTTTTTAATACGTTATCTTGTTTTTGAAACTCGTTGCGAATATTTGTTTTTTAAATTTAATTATTTCTTCGAGGCGTGAAACAGTAATCTTGAATTTGAACTATACCACCGTATCTGTGTGGTTTGTTAGGAAACAAAGCAGGAAAGAATATTTTGCACATTACAACATCCGAAGTTTGTTAACCCATTTAGCTGCAATCAATAGTCGCAGTCCCTGGTAAAGTAATATAGTAGATAATCCAGGAACTTTATTAATTGCCATCAGCTTAAGTTTCCTTCGAAGCAATTACAGCGTCATTAAGCTACATCCTACAAGTATTAGGAAATGGGATTTCTAATTCTAATTTTAGGAAAACTGTAGTGTTACGAAAGTTACTGCGAATAGGTAAATTATCTATTAGTATGCGGTGTGTGAAATGCATGTTCATAATAATAATAATATATACTTATTTAAAACTTGTGTATTCCAACCTTTGTAGTTATCTTTAATTTCGTAATGGAGCAATTTTCCCACAGAAAACAAATTTTTTGTTAGGGAGTATACAGATAAGATTTAACTGCAACACCTGCATGTCATTAATGTATTAAGTACCTAATTGATAATATAATTAGTAGTATTAATGCTGCGAAAAATACGCAGAAAAACTTGCAGGTGCATATGAGATAAAAATGCTGACTATGAAAACTAATAAATATGAATTTGGCAGTTTTTTCCTATCAACACACGTGTATGAGATGTAAGAGTATAATTGTTATTATTGTTTTCATACATTACGGTTGAGTTTACTACTGAGTGGGAAAATACGAGTAAATTTAGGTCAACGAGGTAAAACCTGTTTATTCCTAGACTTCAAATTGCGTTTTAATTATGCAAAAGTTCCCAATTAGGTACGTACTATCACACACAGGATAAAACATTTGCCTACATATTTTATGCCAGATGGAATAATTTGTAAAACTCAGTATATCTTGGAATTTTACTGGAAACGCATATTCTACAGAGACAATATTCATATTTTTTAGTACAGATAATGGCGGTTACAAAAGTTCTGACTGTATTTAAGACTTTAATTCGACAAATAAAATTAATACTCTTCACGCTCATTTTTGTGATAACTATTCCTTGTTTTGTTATTCTATTTACTCCAATTTACATTTTCAGATATATGGTTTCAAAAGCAAAATGCCTCGGTCCAAAATTAGGCAATATTGTCGATGCAAGAAGCGCCGTATTTGCTTTGGATAGTCCTTACCACAATCCTACCCTTAATGTATTGGCTTGTTCCGTTATAAAAGGGGATTCTTCTGATATGGTACAATTTCTAAGAGAGAGAATATGGGAGAAGGTGATTGCTGCCCGAAGAGAAAATGGGGAACTGACATATCCCGAAGTCCAACAATATCCTTACACATGGATGGGGTTCCATTTCTGGAAATGGGATGATTCCTTTGCTATCTCCAATCACATTAAATTCTACTCTTCACCCGAAACAGATGGACATTCAAAAATTTCAATGGCCAAACTTCGTAAAATAGAGCAATCATTTATCAGAAAGCCATTTGAGAAAAACAGGAGCCCATGGGAGTTCCTCGTTGTCCGAAACGTTGAGTCAGACTCTGGAGAACTGGAGTCTGTTTTAATATGTCGCTTTCACCATATCCTGGCTGATGGATTTTCAGCAATGAAAGTTGTTTTTGCGGCTCTCATTGACAACGGAACTACTTCATTTGATGAATTCATTACTAAGCAAAATAAAGTGAAGAGAAATGTACTGTATCGATTTTTTTCTTCTTTCATAAATTTATTATTAGCTCCGTATGAATACACAAAGGACAGGGTGGAAGCAATCGACCATAATGAATGGATACCAACGAAAATGAATGAAAATGATAGAAAACTCATTTGTGGGGTATCGAAAAATATTTCAATAAGTGAATTGAAAGCCACGGGGAAGAAACACAACGTTAGTATGACTTCCGTCCTCCTTGCTGGGCTAACTGGGGCACTGCGAAGAACGATGCTACGGAAAGGTGGAAAAGTTCCGAAAAGTATTCATTTGGTGGCCCCTGTTCCATTACCAGGACATCCAGATAAATTAACAAATCATATGTAAGTACAACAATTGTCAGCATTTTGCAATAGTTTCTCTGTAATTAGAGTAATATTTTTTAAGGGTGACTGGAAGGCAATTTGGGGAAAAATTGCAGGTCACCGGAGCAAGTGGAATAAAAATGGTAGACATATTAAGAATCTCCAGGTTTTTCTCTAGGGGTTCTGTTCGCCCGTTTTTCATAAAAAAAATTCTAGCATCAACAGTTAATTTTTGAAAAAGAGAAGTCTGGGATAGGGATTTACGTGTAATTGACACAGTGACCATATTTTTTACTACTTTTTGCTCCGAATTTGCCTAAAAAGAGAGACATAACCCCTAGAGAAAATTTTTCTCTTTCGAACAAGCTAACGCAAGGAACTGCACATTTTGTCAAACTCTTAATTTTTTCCCCCGAAATTTCTTCTTTTTCCCCCATAAGAATAACACAGAGAAACAAGGAGATTTTCGCGCATCCAAAAAATGAGGGTTGCGCACATCTCTTGTTCTTTTGCCTACTTAGTCAATATTGTCTATCTAAAAGGTTAACGTCCTATCTGAGTGAGCCATTTTCAAGTAGATCTAGAAAGTTTTATTCTTTATCCTTCTAGGTAACCTTAAATATTTTTAAACACAGGGCAATCGTGTACCTTGAACTTCCTGTAGGAGAAACGGATCCAGTGAAACGATTAAAGACAATACAGAAAAATGTCATTGATATGAAGGATTCCTTAATTCCTGCAATGACGTTTTATCTAATACTGATTTTTGGCGCCATTTTTCCATGTGTGTCAAAATACTTTATAATTTCAATCCCTGTGACAACAATATTTTCATCTTTTCCGGGTCCTAAGCAAAAACTTTTCATAAACGGCCAAGAAATTATCGGCACCTATTTTCATACAGGCCCTACGGCGGCATTTCCTCGTAAGTGACCTGACCCTTTGATTTTTTATTCACAAACAAGTAATTCAAAAAATAGTTTACTCTGTCACTGTTAAGAATTTTAATTTCTATTACAGCATTTGCCAACTTCACGCTTACTCATGGTGATTTAATGTCGTTTACATTTACGAGCAACAACCATTTGATCAAAGATGAAAAGGAAGTTGAAGATATAATAAAATATATCGAGGAAGAATATTATGTAGCATGAAATAGATTTGTGGTGGTGGTGGTAGAATAGAGTGGCGACTCGAGCATGACACTCAGCATGCAAAAAAGATTATGTATTATACGATAATTTGATTTTACTTATGCTCCTACACATTATTTACTTCCTATGGGACTAAATTAAATGAAAATACAAAATAAATAGTACTATGTTGCATATTTGTAGTAATTTGTTAACTAAAGATATAATATGTTTAAGTATACATACTGAATACTGATGCGTCATACGTTCAAGAAAATGATGTTTAAATAAAATCTGTTGATTAAATTATATGTCGACAATTATTCACAATAACTGTATCCTAATTAAATGCTCCTGAGTGGAAATTGGAAAGGAAAAGTTTATATAGTCCGAATTTGATCTATGGATTTGGATAATATTATGCATAACAAGTTATGTACAAATATAGTCACACAGATAGGGCTTCCACATGCAAATATTAATTAATTGGTGTTAAGGTTTTACGGAGATCGTTTTATATTATGTATTAAAATGAGTATAGATCAGTTTCGGCATTTATTGATTTAGTAGTAAAAATGACATCGGCAAAATTCCCTGAATTTGTTGAATGATTATTTAGGGCTTAAATATTATTCCACATTTTATTATTATTGAAAGTTGTGTCATTTTATTATCAATTTATATATGATTAGCTGGTGATTCGATTAAATACACCATCCACGATGCCCACTGGCACACCAGCCTCCACGTCTATATCCACGAGAGCGACAGCACTCTCCAATATTTCGGTTTTGTGTTGGTTCACCTCTGGCGCACACTTCATTACATTCTCTTAAATACACAGCTTCAACTGAAATATTGAAAAATCAACACAGATTAATGCATACAATGATAATACATATATGTAATGCAGATTTCTAACCATTTACTAATATACCCTCTCTTTTTACAGAAAAATATACTGCTGACTGGCATTTTAGTAATCGAATCATGTTCGGGATCATATCGCTACTTTTTTAGAAGCTCAAGTTAAAAATATCCTTAAAAAATTGAGCTATAATTATTAAAAATTCTGCATTTATTTTAAAATATAATTTGACATTCAAAAATTTATAAAAATATAATTAATTTATTCCGTTTTTGCGTTAACGTCAAGTATCTGGATAATTATAACTAGCCCTATGTTTATAAACGTAAATGTTTAAGTAAAAAATAATATACTGTATGCAGAACAAATTGGATAAGTTTAATATTTTTAGATAAAAGTGCAAATACATATATTTACCAGCAATAAAGGTAGCGCAGACCACCAGTAGGCAGACGAGAAAAATTGTCTTGGTATTCATTTTAGCGAAGAAAATATATTTCGGTTAAAAATAATTGGCGAGCTAAAACTTTCCAGTGGATGGTTTATTCCTGTTTATATATGTTTTGTCTCGCTCTTCAAGGCGGATGTTGGCAGAAATAAATATCCGTTGATAAGCATTCCTGATAGATAAAATTATCAGAAAGACCATTACTGGAAAGAATTCAGCATTAAACATAGTACTTGCGGTTTCCTGTGATTTTCACAATATGTCGCAATATGTTTGTCTAATGCAAATATATGCAAATACAAAGTGCCATAATTATTCTGTAAATAGAAAATACCACGCACAGTACAGTATAAGATTATAAATGGTTAATAATTGTTCATTGATATGCCTTGTGGTTCTTAGCGAAAATCCTTTATCAAGAAAAGCTACTCATATTCATATATAGTTCATTTTGCGGTCCTGTACTCCACACGTCTACCAGGCTGTCGGTTGCTATCTTATAAATTATACTTTTCACTGTTATAACATCAACTACATAACACTGTTACTGAATTGTACTTAAAGTAAATCTTTAATAGCTAAGTGAAATATTCATCAAATAATTACGTTGCATAATTCCAGGCTCTTTAATTGACATTGAAAATTAGATTTCTTTATCACAGTAAATGGATTTTTAGTTAATGAACCGTTAGTACAGATAAGTGTAAAAATGTTAGATTAATGGTCATCTAGACTAATTTAAAAATATGTATACATTTAAGCATGTTCTATTCCCTTTCCTACATACATTACACATTTCAATATCAAATTATTGACTGAACGAGCTAATCTGTTTTAAATTTGCCGTATGCAATTATATTTTGAGCTTACGTATTTTATATATTTATGAATTATGTAAATAGCTGTTATATTTCTATATAAAATATTCGTATAGCGTTTGGAAAATTCAAAAAATAACGATTTAGGTTGTGTTTGTCTGCTTTCAAAATTTCAAAAACGTATGGGAATTTTGTTTTTAGACGTTAGTATGTAATGATATGGTTTGGAAACGTCACATTAATTAAATACAAATTAATTATACAAATTAATATCATTCATTTTCCCAGTTATCCCTATATAACATCAGGTACCTACATCCAACGGTGGAGATCATGTAGTTTTCCTGTACCTTTATAGCATTACAGTATATAGCTTAATCTTATAATATGTCAATTTCGAGACGGATGGAAGCGGAGGATAATTAGTCAGAAAATATGGTAAAAATTAAAGATAATGTCTGTACCTTTCCTGATTAGTACAAGCTTATAAATAATGAGTGTGTGGGATCCAGGAAAAGGATAAAATTACTCTGACGCATTGTTGTAGTATGTAAGTTATGTATGGAAATACTTACACATAATAAAGAATAACCTTTTTAGAGACAGAGATTTATTTTAAATATTTACGAAGAAATAAATATATTGTGTTCATCTGTGATCCACAAAGTACATGTTAAATATATGTAGCAACACCTAAAACAGCAGTACCTTACCGAAAACACAAATACCTAGAAAATGAAGATTAACTTATTATTTGTATTGGAAAGGGTTGACTGAACTGGTTGTCTTCATTCTTATATTACTTGTTGTACTCAGAGCTCAAGTATTTCGATAAAAAATAAAAAAACGACACAAAAAAGCTTCAGGGTAAAGAAGCTGATTCCCTGCTGATTGTAGGCAAACTGCTACAAACTACAAATATATTTTTCACTACTAATATCTATAGTACGAAGTATTCTATAATTTGTAATTATGTATTCCTGGCGATTTGTTTTTGACGAGGATATATTTAGGTTAATAAAGCAAAGGCAACTAATCCCAACAGCCATGGCACTCCAAAATAAATATTAATATTAGTAAAGCTCACTTAATTTATACCTTTATTATACATTTCAATATTTCAACATGTGCATTTTCTGAACTATTTTCATTTCTATTCCGCTACTCAGCCTAACTAATACAAAACTTTAAAATCCGTCATGAAGATCTACAGGTAACTAGATATTTTAATTCGTCTTTTACAAATAAGCGTTGATATTTCCCATAAAATAATTCGTCATTTTCCTTTCTTTTATAAACCAAAATTAGCGAAAAATGTAGATAACAGTAATCTATTACGGTACCTACAGATTATCAGCAATAGTATCACAATTATCCGTCACTGTAATTCTTATCCAAACATTTTAACCATTTTTGATAATATTTTTGAAAACATACTCAGTGGAATTACTATAACATGTATCAAGATCGAAATGCAAAGATTATTTTTATGAATTAAACTTAAATTGTACTGCAACTTTGGTTTTTGTAAACAACTTTATGATAGGTATACTTACAGTCTCAAAATATAACCGAATACCGTATTCACTCTAATAAGCGCCCATGGGCGCTTATTCAAATTGGAGGTTTTTGGAGGGGGCGCTTATTAGAG
>JAQFYC010002035.1:0-28615 GCA_034694165.1 Tomocerus mixtus | reverse complement strand
GAATCGCACGCCTGCCCTGTGCTTCTGCATTGTCCTCTTCTACATTACTTTCAATTTTAGCCGCAGGGGCGGCGACACAAAGCATATTGAAAATCCTAAATTTTCCAAAATTTTATTTATTTGTGATATTCAGCTTTCCTTTGTTGGAAAATAAAATAGAATTGAAAGGGAACATACCTTTCAGTATTTGCAATTGTGTTGTTATTTTGAGCTATGTCGTGGATTCCATTATGCTACTCTTTGCATGATGCGTACACAATGCAGTATTGTGTAGTTGTACATAATATATGGGAATATGGTATGAAACGGAGTGTCATGGAGTTAATAACATGTGAATACATTTCTCTGGTCTAATACCTTCCCTGGGGCAGGTCTAACTCCTACAGGCGTCTCTTCGTCATATATGTAATGTGCCACGACGTAGCTACTATGGAGAAAGAAAGCAGAAAATCAATAGAGTATTTACCCCACAACTCATATTCCTATTTTCCATAAATTCTTTTCAAATAATGGCATGAAAGAAATAGTCATACATTTGGTATTGAACTCGAATACTTATTCAGTCAGCTAATTTATGTACCCCAAAGGTACCCTATTAACAATGACTCTATAGAGAATGCAAATGTAATATAGGGATTAACTATAATCCACCTTCTGTTTGTAGAAATACAAAACTTGCATAAAAACATGCATACGGCCGAAATAGTACATAATCCGCGTTTATATGTAATAAAACACGAATATCTACATATATCATGGATTTAACTGTCTTGAAATGAAAAAGAAATGCATATAAAATCAATACGTACATCCGTAGAAAGCCTTATGAATTTATTATCAACATGGAAACCTACCCTAAGGGACCATGTTGGATGTCAGCAGTCACTACAGACATCAGTATTAATTATGTCTCACATTAACCCTATTATATTTATGTGTACTTTAGTATTAGCACTGTTGGCCGAGTTAAACTTAATTGTCTACACACAAAAGGACACGTGCAAAAATAATAAATAATACATATTTAGCGATACCTATATACAGTTAGCCGCACTACTTTATTTACAATAAAAAGTACACTAACCATGCACACAATATTTCATTTAGCATTCAAGGCGGTGGCCTTTCCAACCAGTTTGCGTGACTTATTTAGTTTGCATTGCAACTTCAGATTTACATAACTCCCAGAAGTGTATCTATAAGGTTAACTTAAATTATTTATAGAGCATTTGTTGAACAAATGTAATTGTAAATTCGTAAACAATCGTAATTATGTTTTAGAGCAAAATTAGCTGTGCAGCAGGAACATATTTTTGCAGAGCAATAAGAAAATAAAAAAGTCGATTATGTGGACATCGACCATCTAGCCAACTTTATTTGGAAAACCCCATCCAATCGCCTTCATTGTATTCACTGTGGACTTTCTTTTTTCAGAATGTATTGCAGCTTGTATTTGTAGTTACATTGCAGTACAGATAGTGTCTGGACTCTAAATTGTTTAGACTTTTACTTCATAGTTCATAGCAAATGGCATAATGCCTACTACATTTATACATAGAAGCTTATTTACACTTTATTTCCCTGAAACTGTTTTACTTGATGTTTTGATATTATATAATGATTCCCTTACTATACTAGTAGTTATTTTGGTTGCATGTATATAAATATAATGCATTACTCGTTGCCGTTGTTGGAAATGTTGGATAATTCAACTCGTGGTCGACTTCCACTCGAATCTTGCAATAAGTCTGTTCCTGTATATTATATTTATGGACATATTGTTCAACTGCCTTGCACTCACAATGGCAAATCTATAAAATATTCTGACAGAGAAAGTACATGTTGTGTTCCCTTTTCTCCACTCTATTTTATATTATATCTGTGCATTAATGGTAGGTATATATATAGTACAAAGCTAATGTGACTGTGTTATGGTGCCATATAAATTGCGAACTACATTCTGCTTACTGTAGATTCTAACAATCTTATCGTTGGATATTTACTCTGGTGCTACGTTATAGCGTGGCGCAGTGGGAACGCAGAGTTTTATTCTTAATATTGTTTTACTCGTATGGTGAGGGTATGTTGGTTAGTTACATTTACTAGTAGGTTTGGTATTGATGCTAGTATGTTACGTTATGTTGGTTGGTAAATATCAAAGGTATGCTCTGTACTTTAAGGTACATACGTAAGTACATTTATGTAGGTAAGTAAGTAAGATAGGATGGTAACTGTTCGGAGACACTATTTGATTATTATCTCTGCATGCATAAAATAGTGAATTGGAGTGTAGACTGTAGCACAGACTTATACTTGAAAAAAGATAAGGGGAAGGAGCTTTTCTCCGACCTGTGCTCTGCTACTACATGAAATAAAAACATTTGCGAGCAACTTATCTGGCTATTCACATTGCATTGTCTCTAATGTAATGTTGGCCGAGATGGAAGTGAAAGTCTAGGTGAAAGGAAGAGAGAACAGACATAACAACAACGGAGAGAGAGCGAAACTCTCAGTTTTAGTCAGCGGGAGAACTATCTAAAAAAGCTAAAGTACGTTGGTAAGTACGGGAAAGAATGGTCACGGCTCCCAACAGCGGATCTTCCAAGCAGGGAAATCGTCGTACGGAAAACGCTAAGCTAGGCTAACGATACTGCAGGTGCTCATAACTTTCTCTCTCCTTTTCCCCCAACACAGTTCTAATGGAGAAATAAAAGGAATTGAAGTGATTGGATTCCATTGGCTATTAGTAAACAACTCTAACGATAACAAACACTTGACTATCATCTTATCGCCTCGTGGTCTCCTCACCATTGTCCGCATATGTGCTTTACTTTCCTTTGGCTTATTTTACTTTCTCCGTACTGCTAACCAAGTAAATACCTATAAAAATGTAGTTTTCTGCTCTTTTAATTCCACTTAAATATGTACTTATGCATTCTTGTACCTATGAATGGTAAATAATATCAGGTAAAATATTTGGCATAAAATTGTTCGTATACGCATTGCTAAATAATATTATAGGTAGGTATATAGGTAATTAACCTAAGTATGTGTTATGTATTTATGTACAGATATGCACGTTTATAGTTAGCAGGTAAATTGGCATGTAATATTTATAAGTAGGTATGTATTGAGTTAGTATGTAGGTATTATTTATTGATGTACATATTATGTATGCATGAGTATGGTTACGTCTGGTTCTGGTTTTCCATTCCCATGCATAGATATATGGACATCAATATAATATTTATTTGAACTAGGGAAAGTGGTGTTGAGCGGTCGGGTTGTATATTAGTAGTGATGTCTTGTAGAAGGAGATATGGTAAAATAATTTATTGTTTATTTGGTAGAGTGTAGTGTGTAGGAACATGTATAACATGGTCATGATGCAAGTATATTAGTAGTGGATGTATTTTGGGTAGCTATAATATATGTAGTACAAGCTAGAGGGAATATTTTTAGACAAGGCAAGGTTCTTAGTTTAGTGACTCTGTCTGAGATGGTTTGTGGAGATAGTGGAGATGATGGGAGGACGGAGAATGTGAAAAGTGAAAGATGAAGTAGAGAAAGGAGCCAAGGAAAAGGAGTCCATTTGTTTTAGTCTATTTGTCTTGTGGGATAAGTAGTGGGCGAGACGTAAAGTCTTCTCAATACATTTTAAGGAGTGACTAACAGTAGTTAGAACATGGTCCTTATCCATTCATCCGTTGAAGAGAAGCCAGAGAGAGAGAGAGAAAGGGAGAAAGCCAAGAGTCGCGTTGAGTGGAGTGAATGTGAGAAGAGAATGTCGCCAAGAAAACTAACTGGCAGACTCTTTTGAAGAAAAACAAACGATCAGTGGTCAAGTGTGAAAAGGATGTGGGACAAGGAAAAGGAGTTAAACTTAAATTAAAAACCGAAGAGAGGATCGAGCCGAGGGGAATTTATTGAGTGAATAATGAATAATTTATTGACTCTTGTTGTCTCTCCTCTCATCCCTTTCCACCATTTCAACTTTTATAGCCTTCATGACATCCTCATGTCCTTCCGCTGAAAGAGTTGTCAGCCCATACCAATTCCAACAGAGTGAAAAACGAAATTACCTATGAGAGTTCACAGGACAGCCAGGCCAATTCCATCCTACAGACTTTACAGACTATACATCAGATGTACCTTTATACTATTAGTATACCTATTTTAAGTACCTATACCCCCTATACATCACACACGTACACACTTTCCCCTTTCCTTTGCCCCAAAAACCAAACCATTGACTCTCTAATGCCCATAAGACCCTCTCTATCGGTAAGACTGACGGAACCAGTTATTTAGTTCCGTCTCTATCTCTCTTCTCTTACTTGTCTAATCGTAACTAACATAGTACCTTAACCTACTGTCGAATAGAAAGATATTGTATTATCTCCAACGCACTCTGTCTATCCAAGTCTACAGTCCACGTCGCGACTCACTACTTTGTTTTGCACTCGTATGGTATCTACTATCTACCAAACCATTCTTGATCATCGTCTCTATTCGATTGTAGCTATTTATTATATACACTGCATCCTTATTTCAAGAAGACCTTAAAACCCTGGATGACCGTGGAATAAAGACGACGTCTACTGTCTATAATAATAAGTTTAACTTAAATGGACTGCCTAACTGACAGGGTGACAATAAGACAGGTTAAGTACGAACGAGCAATCTGCTCAGGGCAAATGGACAACTTTAATCCTTTTACATAGAAATTGGATTAGCACATTGATAAGTCCCTCGTCTGGCAATAAGGTTAAGGAATAAGGTATAATATACGTTAAGGAGGAGAAAATGGAATACAAGCAGAAAATGCAGTTTTAGCTTACACGTAGCGCATTACGCTACTTGGTCTTCTGATTTTTTTATTTTCTGCGCCTTGAGTTTTCATAATACAAATTTTTACTTCACATGGTAGTCGCTGTGTCATATACGTTGATGTAATATTTTACTTACATATTTATTATATAAGTTTCTTTCGGATTGAATATGAAAAAGTGATATAAATTTATATCACAATTCACAATTGCATTTTACAATTAGTGTAGGTATCGTAAGACTTTTAGTTTAGCTATCAATAATTATTAATGTAAACTAATGCTTACTCTTACTTATAATAGCGAGCGTAACCATGAATTTACCTTAGAAAACGAGGATGTTTATGATGTTAGGTATGTGTGTTTCTGTTTTTTGCAAACGTGCACTGTATACGTAGGTAGTAGTAGTAGATAAAAGCAGTTCGTAAGTAAGCAATATACTAATTTAACATTTATAAATCTCTTCAATACATGTAGATAACACGAGTTTGCTAATATACAGAAAATTGTATGCAAACGTAAGAAAAAGGAATCCCAGATTTTGTAGATGTAAGCAGTTAACAAAAGTTAAACCTGAATAAAAAAGTTAAATCGCCAGAATAAAAATTACAATTTTTGATATTGTTCTACCAGAAAAACTAAAGTTACACAGCACGCTACGATAGTTCATAACAGTTTAAGGCGTCACTTTGAAAGATGAGTTAATCAGTTATGGTTGCATGTAATATTAAAGGAATGCACGTATATATGTATATATGTAAATTATGAGTAAGTTTCCAGTTTTCACGTAACTCAGTTTATGAGATCCTAGGGAAATTTTTTAGACTGCAGACTATGTTGAGCACAGTTTTTAAAGTTTTCTCAGTTGATTAAGAGTAATAACAGGAGGCAGCTGAACTGATCTAACGACACTGCATCGGTGTACAAATAGGTAAGGACATAGTGCTACTACACTACACACACTGTGAGACATGTTGTTTTCAAGTATGTAGGAAGATCATTTTTCAAGTTGGTGTTGTTGGGTCACGATGAAAGTCATTTCATTATACATCTGACTAGACATTGTATTATATGTATATGTGTGTAGGGGCTTGGTTCTGGTTCTGGTTTGGTGTATTATGTTAGGTAAGTCAAAGAGAGGAGAAACACTAGAAAGTTAGCACATTAAGAGGAGACATACTGGGAGGTCCTTCATAATATACTTCTTCTGCTCTACTGTGTGCACTAACGAAAGTATACGACATACTGCTTTAGTGTCCTTGCGTCTTGTTTCGTGTCAAAACAAAAGTCCAATTTTTTGACAAGGAAAAACTTTCTAACAAGGCAATGATACACCAGACACCAAACCCAATGCTACACCATCGCCCCACAACACACAAAACACATACCAACAAACTTTCTAAATTGCTACCCTCTTCTAATTCTCCTACTTACAATACACAACTTTGTCATACATGGAAGTAGCCAATTTGCTACACGAAACAAGGAGAGCAGCCGCAAACGAGACACAATCCTTTCCATACTCGTAGATATCCTGTCTGGATTTATACTGACATAATTAGTTGTAACATAGCTGATAGCTTGCGTATCCATAGGCTAATACATTAAACGACTTTTGCGGCATTTGTTATAGATGGGTGTTATTGTAAGCATATTATGGTGGGTACTTTTCTCTTAGCCAAAACACGTTGACAGAAATAACATTCAAACTACCTATCTAAATATAATTAATACATATTGTTGTATATATGGAATTGATACTTGAAAACAGCTTGTTACAGCAACCTAACAGATAATATAGAATGTAGATTAACGTATAATTTTGCACTAATATATTACCACCTTTAAAATATGTTTGAAAAATTTCATAAAACTGTAATTGTATTTATAGAGTACTACACAATACAATTGGAGTTATATCTTACTCGAAGGACCATTAATATATCCCGTGCAGCAATGTAAAAAGTCATGCAATAAAAAGTATTAAGTGTCTGCTTAATTTATATTCTTTATGGAACTTGGAGACGTAATTTGATATTTTGCAATTCCAATGAATCTTTGTTGCCTAACATCAACATCAACTATAAGTAACCTATGCATTTCTCTTCCCTACGTAGTAGATAGTATTCTTATCTGCATAAAATTAGAATCTAAAAACTGGCATTGTTATTACTATGCAGAATGAGTGTCGCTCACAGGCGTGCCGTCAACAAAGAGTTTTATCAGTTGTGACATACTATAACGATATGGCATCAATAAATTCTCAAACAAAACATACGTAAGCCATTAAAAGTATATCTTGAGTCGTAATCGCATTTCATATGGAAGAATGAGCTCTTGTTCTATGAAAAACATTATGTTAGATCATTTGGGTTTTTGTCGTTTATCACACTGACGCCTTGGTTATGCGGAAGAAAGGGAAGGACAAACGACAACAGAAGCGGAGAGAGAGTGAGGCTAAGTCCCCAATGGCATGTAAATTCAATAATGATAAAAGAGTAAGAGTGGGAGTCAGAGAGTGAGAGTAAGTAGTTATATGTAAGTAGTTATACAAATGCACTAAAATTCTGAATGGAAAGCTTTAAAAGCGAAATGCTTTTTCCTAAATACAAAGTAAGTGAAAGTGTTAACAAAGTTATTTCGAGCACATTGAAATTAGTTTCATTCATTTTCTAAGAATGAGAGATAATGAAAAGCAGTGAACCATAGCTCGCATAATCTCTATTCAATGTACATAACCTCCAGGCCATAGTGAAGCGTAGAGCTTTGAAGCTACCCACTAAAGAGTACTAACTATCCGTAAGTATGTATCTCTATCTCTATAACTTCTAGCCCTACCTAACTACAAATACTTTGCTATCACTTTCACTATCCTTTCCCTGCTTTGTATCACTACACTACATTATATTATGAAATACTTTCAAAACTAAGTGACGACACTAGCAGACCCAGTCAAAACGAAGCATATGCACTACATGAACTTACTCCCTTTAAAACTTACACGGCCTACTGCGAGAGTTAAACTATCACCCCGATTAACCTACTAGCAAGTTAAACTTCAGAATATTTTCTGTCTTTTTCTCTCATTAGTGGCTCTGTTGGCAATGAACAGAAAGAGTGAAAACTTCTAACTAAATACTTCCACTTTCACTATGCATAAAGCAATTTGTTTGCTCTAGAGATACGGAACAATACAGTTAAGTACTACATACCATCGCTTTGAGCAAAAAATCTACATTTTTAAAGATACCAGCTAACGTAAGTAGAAATTACGGGAAAACTGGAGCATGAACTATAACCAAGACTGAACTAATAACTAAATCACATAAGCACTAAATGACAAAAAAATTCTCAGAAATATATTATGTTGAGAGTAAATATAAAAATATTCAACTAACATAACTACGTATTTTGAAACATACTTTACTTTTAGTACCAGACTTCTAAAAATTGTCAGCGTGTACTTAATAAGTTCTTCTAATGCAAAATATATTTTTGATAACTCAACTCTACCTAGCTTATGTAAAACATTAAATTATTTTTTACTAAAAATGATATAAATAGTTACTTAAACACATTTTAGGAATTTTTATTATCCGTAATTTATTGCTAAGAACGAAAATATTTTTAATATATATTAGTGATTCATTAGACCAAAATGGAGCAAAAGTTTTTCGTAAATAGGGATGAAAGATTTTCTTAATTAAACCAAATGCGCAGTTATTAATTTATTTCATATATACTAATACATCAGTACTATGCAAATATTTATTTAGCTAACAACTAGATTAGCTTTCTGTTTGCAAAGCCCAATTCAACTTGCATCATATCGCTCAGCTATGTAAATTAATTATAAAAAACATTAGGCATTCTATTTTAATTAGATTCTCGAGTTATTCGCAACAATTTATCAAGTATTGCGTAAGAAGATGAAATTCAGCGTTTGCTGTTATTGACGCGTAATTAAATCACTTTCTGCGGACATACGTTCTCCATTTCGCTTCCCCCTTTCTTAGTTTTGATAGTAATTATTGGTTGTTTGAAAGGTTGCTGCGGCTGGTTTGGTAGTAGAGCAGATAGGAGTCGTTAGATTTGACAGAAAAGGGTTTTCGTGGGATTCCACAAACATATTTCATTAAACTTTCCCTTGACTCCTTGAAAACTTGTGCGAATAAGCTATTTCTGAATCCCGTAACTAGGAGGAGATAGATATGAGTTAAACTCTGAGTTATCTCAACTAGTTCATAACTACTAGAGTGGAATTCCACAGATACCTCCATCCTACTGCATCTTGCATACGAGAACCAACCAACCAACATAACATACAAGACAATATTATGGCATGGCAGAGTCAGAGTCAGAGAGGAGAATGAATGAGGTACGTAGTATATAATACTTCCTAGTTTAGTAAGTAAGTAAGTTAAGTGAGTACTACAACTTCACATATCTAATACTTCTTACAAACTAACTTAGCCGTATAATAATACTATAATATTACTTACTATACATGAAAATAGTTTGAAGACTCGTTCGTCCTTCGCAGAGTAAAAGCGAAAGCAACATTGAGATTGAGACCAGGAAGAGCCAAGAGTACGAGCAAGAGTACCACCATATACTTTAGTCAGAGTAAGTATGTAAGTATGAACAAGAATTGTGAAAGTGAGTCAACTGAGGGAAACTCAAGTGAAGAGAGTAAAGTTCTAGCAGGAAATGAAGACAAGTTCGACAGAAACGAGTCGTACAAGTACAAGTGGCACTTGAGAGATAAAAGTCAAACCACCTACTTCAACTATTCTATGTATATCGTACATAAATACGTGCATAGTCCCTTACATACTCACAAATGTTTATATTCAGTCGCGTCAATTCAGTTCACTGGCAAATAGCGCAATATATTTAATGGCTATATCTAATACTATTATGTCCTCGCTCTAACGTGTCCATTTTACTGCAAGATCCTCCATCACGATTACCACAAATCGTTTGCCTCAGGATTTATTTTTATTTTTACGCTAAGCTACTAAACATATGAGAATGGCTATTTCAAAATAACACTCCGGGAATTAGCATCATTCTTTTTTACAGGCGTCGAGGCGTCTACTCAATTTGTACCATACCACAAGCTAAATTACCTTCTCTGCTCCTTAATTAGCAAATAAAAACTAAACATGTATGGTAGTGTTTAACTATTTAACTTTTGCGTTCAGGGGAAAGTAAAATGTTGCTGAATGAAAGAAAATACTACGTGTTTGTAGAATACTAGTGGTTGTAACAGTGTATGTGGTGTGGTAGAATAATTTGTTGTGCTGAGTTTATGTTGTAGTCTCTGAAAGACATATTTTATTTGAAAGTTTTTGTGGTTGTTTCCCTTATATGCTATCTGTATATAGGGGATAAGTTTTTGTAATATGGAAGGTAACTATCAAAAGTTGGTGTAGCGAATCATTTAGTGGATAGTTAGCAGTTAAAAGGGCAACAAACTCAAGAGTCAACAAGAAGAGGCATTAGAGAAACTAGAAAACTAGTTGTAGCCTTAGCTAAGATGATAGAATAAGAATAATATGAGTAAGTCTGTGAGTAAGCCGACAAGACGGCCAACTAACCAACCGTATGAGTAGTGTGAGTAACTGACTGAGTGAAAGTCTTGAGAAAAGTAGAAAATTTGATTTGGGGGATGCAATCTAATGCCAATTTCCCTTCTGTGCCATAGCTCTAGGAGTCGGAACTTTCTCTCTAAGGCTGACGTGAAGCTTTTTCTTCCTCTTCTGGAATTCTAGAATACCATGTGTGTGTGTAGTGTGTACTACTGTAATATATATGTACATTCTTTTTCTTTGCCCTATATTTTCTATATATATATATATTCCCTCTCTACCTACTGAACATGAGCGAGTGAATAGTAAAAGTGCATTTATGGATATACTTATGTATTTATATATTTTTATGTCTTGTACCCATTTAGATATGTATGTACATAATATGTAGGTATGAAGGTTACATTTTCCTCGGATCGGATGGTCTGATTTAGTTTGGCAATTCCACCGGCTCCTGTCAGTCTCCAGAGTATTTCAATCTTGCCTATGAATTCATTCATATTAAACGCAGTGATGGCTGGCACTCATTCACTCAGCTCCACTTTCCCTCTCTCCATCTGTATTTACTTAGTACTAGTTCTATTTGTATACATTACTATTGAACAGCAGATTCATATAATTTTCTCTGCAATATAATACAAAGGTTCGCTGGCTAAGTTAGTGGCTAAGGTAAATGCATTATATTTCCATAGAAGTAGTAATCTCAGTCTCCTTCGAATTGCTCTCTACTCAAGTAGTGACACAGATACATAGTTCGCGAGGAGAGCATGCAATCCTTGGAACTGTGCTACTATGGGTTATTCTGCTATCTAACTCAGCTGCCAAATAACTTACCATCGTCTGCAAAGGCTAACCCTAACCATATTATCATCATCATACTTATGGTTAGGAGGTACTCTACTCCCCATGACTTATGGTTAGCTCTTTCTCTATTTCTGACGTGATATCCAAGAGTAATATCATTACAATTTACAATGGTACAATTTGGGTTGATATGGTCGTAGCTGAGATTGTGTTTAGCTTTCCTATTGAATTTACATAGGTATAAATATGCAAAAGACTCGGAAGGTATGATAGCAACTGGGCTATATTCATAATAAATAATAATATTATGTAAGCTGAGGTACCTACTTACTTACATTAAGTAAATATAGAGGAGGGATATTGTAGCAATGGCTGAAATACAGATGTGTCCGTATGCGTAGCTGTGACACAGTTTTGGAAAATCTAAACTCAAATAAACCACTAGGAATTCCGAGTAAAATTAATAGAAATGAAAATTAGTGAGTATATGTAAGGTAGGTATTCTATATGCAATAGAATGTATATTGTTAGTGCTAGCTACTGTCTGTACTAGAAATATTGGGATACCTACTGCTACGGAGCAAAGTGTTATTAGGCACTCAAAGTAGTTTTGCATATTAAATTGAAAGGATGCCTTGTCAGTCGCTTTGTGATAAAAAATTTATTTTGACCATTTAGAGAACGAAATGATAGAGGAGAAAGAGAGGTGGAACTAAAGCAAGGCTTTCTCTCCATTACATAAGTAGAATAATGTTAGGAGACTAGAGAATAGTAAATAGATAAGAGAATGGAGGGCAAACTACTAGGATTTCATTGAATACATACAAACTATTTTCATGGGAAGGGATTGCAAGGGAGGGACAGTTAGCACCATACCACCTAACAATAAGTAGATTGGGCCACTTTCATTTCGGATCATCTGAGTCCAATGAGCGTGAAGTTATAGTAGACATTTGTCGGTCGATTTACTGCACTCCTTTCGATTCTCTCTTGTTTAATGGAAGAGGTGGGAAAGGAAGAGTTACATATTAGAAAGCAGCATATTTATTATATGCAGTAGCTAAACTAATTTATGGTCATTTCCCGACTCCCCGCAGTTACTTCCACTTACTTCCTATTTACTAACGAGACAAGAAGTGAAGAGTTGCACTTAGGACGCTAATATAATTCCAGTCCAACCCAAACCAGCCACCCATTTTCATCCATATCATAATATAACAATCCTCTTTTCTTTATCTGTCTATTGTGTGCTATGTTGTCATGTGCGGTATGAACATCCTCCTCGTATCTGTACGTAGTCTTCCTCTAGTATTCTTCCATTCACAGCTCTACTTTCTTTATTCACAAATATTCCTTCTTCCCTGCCTGCACGAACAAATTTAGAAGTTAGTTACCTACTATATTAAAATATTCTAGCGATTATTTATAGCCAACCATTTGTATGCATGCTCAGTGATAAATTGTATAAGTAGAGAAAGTGATATCCAGTCCAATACATATTTACCATAGGGTACTGTTGCTACATTTATCTTTAGTCTTCCGTTTTTAGTTCAAGTCAAGCCAGGCCAGTTCAGTTAAATAAGTTCTGCTTCTTCTTGCATGTTCTTTAGTTTCCTACATAATATCATAAACACTCACTCTGTGAAGTGAGCAATGTGATGTCTGTAAAACACCTAAAGTAACGTAAGTAACAATAAATAGTGATATAGTTATGTATGAAGTAGTAACTAAAGTACAATGCACGGCAAGAGGAAGCCAAGGCAAGGCAGGGCCAGGGCAAGGAGCATTAATATTTATGAATTCTGTTTCTATATTCATTGCCCATTTGAGCATTCACTTATGAATACCGAATACATGCGTTTCATATTTAGCCTAGTGTATCTAGTGCATCTGTCTCTATTGTAAGTTGTAAGGTTCGAAGTTGGAGCTATCGTAAAGTAACTGAATTCATGCATGATGTATAGGTACATTCTGATATGGACAATAGTGAAAGATATGACGTGCCGTGCCAAGTCTGACCTTTGAGACAGTAGAATAGAATATTCCCTCATTCTTCTTCTTCTTCCTTCGTAGTACAAGTTAGTAGTAGTAGTAACACTAACAATGTAAACTTGTACCGTACCTTACGTTTACATTGTAGTATTCACTTTCTCCATTCTATCTCTACTCTTGTAGAAGTAGAACTATGAAATGTAGCGTAAGTTTGAAATAATAAATAAGAAAAAGTTAGAGAAAGATGAAAAAGGTGAATTGTAGCATAGAAGAGCGTAGAGAATGTTATTCGGCAAGAAATAACAAAACGCCTTCCTTAATAAGACGCCTGTCTCATTTATGTGAACGCTGTATCTGTCCGTCCGTCTGGTTGCGGTATTACTCAAAAACGGTTTGAGATATCGAATTCAAATTTTCAGGGTGGCTTATTGCGGTTTCTCCAGTGATTGAATTCTCTAGTCAATTGTCCCCACTCCCTGGAGTTATGACCCCGCCCCCAAATATTTTAAATTGAAACATAATATGGCAAATGAGGAATCGTTGAAAAGCTGTTGATATAAGAAATACAAATATGAATCTCAATATACCACAGATGTGGGGCAACTTGAAATTTCATGAAAATTTAAGCCCCACAATCACCATGATGACCACCATGATAATCACAATATCACAATGATAAACAACGCAATTAATTTTAAAATTTGGTAATATTGTAAAAGCTCCTTTTCTACACCAGCAGTTACCACGGTTTATTCTTCCCTCAGTTAGCTGCTCCTATAATAATATTCTTATCCTCCTCCATTGCAATTTGCGTACACAAAAGAAATAAATACATGAGCTCGCTCGACTACACCGCTCTAGTGTCTAGTGATACAATAGTGGCCTAGCCAGGCCAACCCACTTAGTTAGTGTGTACATATAATATATTTTACTAAAGATAACTACAACAGAGTTCTAAGTGTGCATTCTATTCTATGCTACTACAAGAAATATTATACGATGGCATACCATACATTCTTCTTTAGTTTTCTAAGTTTATGACTGTTTTAAGTTCGGGTGAAGTGAAGGAAGAATTGTATATAATAATAGCATAGTGTATTGTAGTCTGTAGTCTGTAGTCTATATTGTAGTATTGCATGTATGCGGAACAAGGGAAGAACATATTGTTCTGGTTCTGGCCGGGAATGAGAGCAGATGTTGATTCTCGTGCCGTGTTCTCTAATTCGACTCTCTTTCTCAAAACAAATACCACTTGATGATGTGTGCTGATGAAATGGATCAACACGATCTGTGTTGCGTTACATTACGTATACTCATACACTTATGTACACTTACACGAGAAATATTATGTGCAATGCACTTGGTGGTTGGGTAACAGTTTGCGGAATGTATGTATGTATCTGTGTATTTTCGCATGGGTGAACATGCATTAGAACGGATGGATGGCTTAGTTGGAAATGTTCGAATCACTCTTTTCTTTTGGCTCACTCTGCCTCAATATAATAGAATATTCCTTCTTTTCTCACTCACGCCACACACAAAGCCTAGCTATAGTTTAGCCTCCCTATTTTCGTGACAAAGAACAGCGAAGGAAATAAAATCCGTTCCTAAAGGATGGGACTCTTAGCTTTTCTCATTGTTTAAATTTCAGATCTGTGGCAAATTTAATGCGAACGCCAACGGCGAAACTTCACAAGTGACAATCGGATAACTTGCTCACTTTTGCACATTAAATTACCCAATTCAATTCCCTATACTTTTGGAAGCTAGTATAAGTTTGACAGTTGAAATGGATATCCAGACTATTTACTATCATGACTTTGAAGGTTTTATATTATTCCTTTTCAAATGAATCAAAAAATACTTTATGGAAGGTTGCAAAACTTTAGTTGGCAGTTCTTTTGAAGTTAGTCGTGCATACATGTGGGAAAATTGCATTTCTCTGCTTTTTCTGTTCCTTCCTTTGGGAAACACTAACTTGCCTATAAAATAGTAAATGTTTGTCAATGTTGTGACAATTATTTTTTGTGGTTGCCGATATTTCATCTTTAAACAGTTATGAATGTTTGAGTGGCTGACGAAGTAAATAAGTATTGTTAAACTGTCAAATAAGAACAATTTCAAACAGCAATTACAATTTCAGTAAACATGTTACAAAATAACCAATGCCGTTTATTCCAATACACATACAATAGTAGTAAAGCCATCACAAAATTATGGTCAACATGGTTTTTCATTAGGTATTTTTGCTTAAACTTATTTACCATAAGTTTTTATATGGTGGATTCCCATTTTTATGGTATTTGGATATTGTTTTGGTAAATGAATAAAGTTATGGTAAAATTAGTCTAAAAAATTATGGCAAAAGAAGTTTTTATATGATGCCATTAAATATAAGCCAATTATAATTAATGATAAACCAGTAAATTACGTCTTATAATGCATTCAGAATGTTGTAATAACTATGGAATACATTGACCTATTAATAATGAGCTTTTAGAGTACTTTAGCTCTCAGGCGCGGATATTTGTTTATTACAATTTTGTATAAATTATGGTTGCTGAGTGGTAAATATGTGAACAAATGATTGGGCCAGAAATTGAATGGAAAATAAACGCTTGATAAATTCGAGGAATATTTATGAATTTTAATTTGAGGAATAGTTTGTGAGATAGTTTGCCGCATAAGGACAAGGATATGTTTCGCCATGTCTGAGTGTTATAGTCCTTGTGTTCCTAATAATATTTTTGTACAGGTGGAAGGAATTCTTCATCTATGTGATGGGAATGGAAAACTAATTTAGCAAAATGAAGGCTAAACCTCAAAAGTTATGGAATATGAATGGCGAGAAGTTTTTGGCGAAGCAACGTTTTAATTTGCATATCAAGTTGAGTAAGAACCCTTTGGTACCTACTTTGCTCTCTCTCCGTTCAATGCAGTTAGTTAAGCCCAGGAAACTGAGGCGGCTGTAAGAGACTTATGTAAGTTGAGTTAACACGCTTTTATTTCCCCATCCTTTTTGCTTGAAGTGAACTGTATGCTGTAGTTATGCTGTGCCGCATCTTACGACTCAAACTCAACGTAACTCAACTCAACAGACTTTCACAAAATCCTTGCCCCAAGATATAAACACTTGAGTGTAATATTTGAAATGCTATTACTGATATAGATTAAAGGATGAATTACTTTTTGCCTAGTTCAAATCAACCGACAGCAAAAGCAGGGGACTATAAATAGGCTCGACGTTGAAAATCCTCGAAGTTTCCTTCGCCCATTCCACCTTTGTGTAATAAATATAGGCATAGAAATACATAGCAATAGAAAAAGTGTTTCACTATTGAGATGAGAATATTCCTGGGAAAATATTTTCTATATTAAAGTACCTGGAAATACGTTACCTAACCTAAGTATGCTAATGGATAGGAATAAGCTTTGTATAATGTCAAATATATTCACACGCTGAAATAGTTGTACATATTTATTGCAGATTATATTTCGGAAGCTATAATAATATGCGCCAGGCCAGGATTTGCTTAGGATATCTCTCTGGCTCTTCTTTGAATGCAATTTGTGAGGAGTTTGAATGGAATGTAATGTGCGGATGGAAAGATTCAAATTTCCAGTGAATTGAGCAGATGCCGACAATATTTCACCTCCGTTTCATATTGCAGAGCAAACTTGTAGATGGATAATGTGAAACCATGTGGACAAAAATATGAGCATGATAATAATTGTAGACTTTCTGCTATCGATGAACAAAGAGAAAGATAGAAAGCATCCTCTACGATATTTATTTATGTACGTAACATAATGTCAGTCTAGCATATAGGGAAGCCAAAGGAAAAGGAAAGCACAAATTTGCCAACGGCAATATACAAAGTATGTGTATACTATACTAAACTATGTAGAGATTAGATAAGTCAAAGGGAAAGTGAATACCCCTATAAATTGCGATATGTGCATCTTTAACTATCCCTTTCTCGAGATACAGACACAACCTTCCCGTTTAATAGTTTTCCTAAGCAATTTTGATGTTTGCATTGCTACAGCCAATTTCCTCACTAGTGAAAACACCTGTAGGATCCAATAAATTTTTCCTCATTCCTGTTCATGTCTGTCAGAACATATCCTTATTGCGTGTGAATGATTTGCTTGACCTTTTCACTCTTGGGTGTGTAGTATTACCAATCAAGAAGGAAACTCTAGAGGAGTCTAATGCAAAATTAATGAATCCCAAGATTGGTTTTTCTCGATTCAATTGGATATAGAAGAATCTAGAGCCAGAGTCTACTCCACTTTACTTACTTATCTATTTATTTCTACAGTAATGGATTTTATTTAATGCTTTAAGCATTGTATTTGATTTTTTTAGTGCATTGAATTGGTATGCTTTGCATTGGCTTCCCTAGATTTGCCATTAGAAAGCACTTGGAAAGTTAAGTGTCTTTAGAAACGGTATATGCTTGGAAATCCTATTATAATGAGACCTTATGTAAGTAAGTAAGAGAAATTCGTAAGAGATTTGCGGCTGGCGGTGGCCGGTAAAGGGATCAGGAATTATTTAACACGATATTTTCTTGTCTTGACGTAAAGCTTAATGGACATAAGACTGCCATGCCACGGCAGGGAACCCAGAACACTTACAACTATCACAAAGCCCAATGAATTGAGCGAATGAGTTAGAAGAACATTCTGTTTAAATAGTTATAGTACACCACTTCTCTTGAAGCTAAAGTTACTTTTAGCTTACATACGTTAGTTTTTGCACATACTTTATGCTACCTTATTTTTCCCTGCTAACTTATTTGGACTTACTTAAGTACTTACTCCGTTGCACAAAATATCCCTTAACCATATAACACAACACAGCACAGTGGGAAGGCCCATGCAAGAGATACCAAGACGTTTAGCTCCTAGTTAGATAGATTTACTTGACTAGATATCCTTCGACTTCTCATCTACTTACTTTTCTCCTCGCATGTCTCATGAGGAATTTGAAATGAGGTTAGAGCATGAACTAAACAAGACCTAAATTCTCAACTGTACGAACTACAAGAGTTTTGCAATAAAACGCCGAGATTGTCCAAGACCCTTTCCTCCAACTTTCTCTAGAGACGATCCACTTGATATTCTAAAAAACATGTAGGTATATAAACTTACCTTCAGATACTATAGTACACTTTATGCATTGCGATTAGGCACAACAACAAAAATGCAAAACTCATTTCGACGTTGGAAGTTTACAACCATTATATTCTTTATAAGAAACACAGAACTGTGCATATGCCTACATATACTTTTCTTTCTCTTATCATTATGTTTAATTTGTACACGTAAAATACAAGCAAAATGTACATACACAATTTAGTAAACTTACACATAAGTATAAAAATAATTCTTTCTCTGCTTTCCCTCCATAAACATGGTTTGCTCAGAATCTGGCATCACAACGCTTGGATACTATGACTATGCTAATTTGCAGTTATATGTATTCCCACTGTGGTAGATTTTACCTACAAGATTTGGAGTTGGGGTAAAAGATACACTTCAACTTTTTCAATTCAAGTAAATTGTGTTCTTTAGGCAACAGTATGCAAGCTGTTTACCAAAAATATTTAGTGATAAAAAAGTTAATGATTTTCTGAAAATGCTAACTCACATTACCCACATAAAATAACTAGACTTTATGAGACTACATTTTCAGTAATTTTAAATATTACTGTCACTTTTCGAAACAATGTCTGCTAAAGAATCTCTTTCGGAATCCACTAGGTTCCCAATTTCCACCAGACCAGGGGGCATTGAACAAGTTTTATTGTAACGAAAGTCGTCCTTAGTGCAACTATATCTGTGCTTGCAGGAACTTTCTGTTCTTCTTCTGCGGTACAGTAGACAGTAAAGGTTCATTTTAGGTTTGTTGGTATGTAATGCAGCAAAAGTACTAATGTAGTTTATTGTATTTTCTAGTACGAAGCATACAGTGTATCCCCATTTGGTAGGATTGACTGCTACTGCTAGTAGCTGTTCATTCAGGTACCTATAATATTGTTATATACTGTAGTATCTGTTTTCAAAGTAAGTACAATAGTAAAGGATTCTTCTCCAGTTTTTTTGTGCAGTAGAATTTTGAGAATTTGGGAAGCGAGGGAGACCTTGTCAGGGCAGGCTACGCGTAGTAAGCGAGGATTGCCAAGCCACATTACGTGTTATTTGTACTTATTGAGGTTGCCGTCGAGGGGAAAGAAAGCGAAAATAGTCTGGTGAACTTTGGCTATGTTACTTGGCAATTTTATACGGAAGTCAGAGTAAGCCAATTAAAGTTGTTCAGCGATATAGCCTCTGGCAGACTTGAAAAGTTACAGTTCATATATCACTAAAAGGGTAGGTCAATAAATTGAGTAGCAAGAGAGAAAGAGTGAGTCGCTCGTTGTTTAAAATTGTATTGAGCCAATGCAATGTAGCAGAGGAGTCATTAGATTGATGGAAAGAAAAACGACATAAATGTTTCCCTTAAAATAGAGTCGACAACAGATTAATAACTGAATGGGTTAAGTTAAGAGCCAAGCGAGAATATGGAATCCAGTGTTCCCATTCCCATTGCATCATTATGAGCCGCCCTTGTCTTGTTACGCAAGCGAAAGCTAAAAGCCAAGAGCCGAGCCGAGTATAGCAAACCAACTAATCAGGATTACAATGTAAGAATGATAACTACATTTTGTAAGTAATTGGATCTGTGTACATAGGAATAGTTGACTTTCTCTTCTAATATAGGATCCCTTACTCTATCTGTATCTGTAGTAGGTACAATTACATTAGACAAAAAGAGAAAGCAGTAAGGTATTACATAACACAGCATTGTCTGAATGTATAAATATGCATTAAGTACCTAATGCATATAAATATATATTCCTTCTTGCATTTTTAGGTAGTTACATAATATATATGAACTCTCCATTCTCTGACACTCAAAATGGCAGTAGAAAATAGTCCTGTGTATCCATTTGCATCAGAATCATCATCAAAGACTTTTAACTAGATTCGTCGTGCACATTGGAAATGGTTGGCCACAGCAAGTCGACCCAGAAAAGAGGAGAACCCAATGAAACCAGGCAATGGTGGGAGTCTAATACTTAAGTGTAGTACAGTAGTAGCATTTAGTAGATAGAATCATGTAGTTCCTACTTCATTTCCTTCTCGTACACGACATGGAGACTTTCAGACTGAAACTATCGTAAGTCGGAGCTGGAGCTGGAGTTGGAGCTGGTCCTGGTGCTGGAGTGGGAGTCGGAATAATTACACGGGTCTCGACGTTTCACATACCTACATATACATTATCCAACTGCTGGAGCATCTATTCTATGGCTTCAAAGTATTCTGCTACTATTAATACGTGCAAATTTCTTGAGCGCAATTATAGAATTAAAGGAACTCTAATAACTATACGTAACTATCTGTAATAAGTACCTGGAGCTAGTGAGAATTAGAATAGTTTTAATTTAGCTGCATGTAGTTTTAATGCCAGTTTTTAGTTGACTCCAGTTGACTTGAGTTGAGTTGACTCGCTCTTTCTATTCTATTGTTCTTTCCATAGTCTCCCTGGTACTCTACATGAATATGTAGTATTTACTTATGTATGTGTATACCTAGTAGCTATGTATTTAGATATTTATGATATACAATTATGCTAGAGTGAATGCAATACGCGAAAAGGAAAGAAACAAGTTTTAAGCCCTTGCATTAGCTTACATTAGCTTTTTGTAGTGTAATTTGTAATATACGTCTACAACTACAATGGAGAGAAAGATAAATACGTGGATACATACAATACATAATAATTTATGTAACCGTGTGACCCTCACTTCACTATTCACTGCTTTGAGTTTTAGTATTCTTCTAGGAGACACTAAACCAGTACTAATTCCATAATGCTATTCTATTCATTCATTCATTCAACTACTTACTAGAGTATGTACATAGTATGTAATAGATTAAAGTTTTATAAGGTTGAGAGAAGAATTTACCTGCGATGAAAACGATTAGGCAGATTGTGAGACACGATGGGACTCCAGGCATAATTTCTCGTTGTCTCTGAAACAAAAGGGAATTATGATGATGATGATGTTGGTAGAGTTAGAGTTAGAGTTTTAGAGCACTAAGAATCTCCTCAGTGAATGCAATTCTACTTTTGACTCATAATATCATCACATCGTCATAAAGAAACCAGTGTAGAGACATAAAAACCGGAGAACTGCTGAGATCATGTCTCATGTGACCCGAAACTATGAAACGAACCGGGGATCTACTGTTACTACAATTTAATCAGACTTTTCGCCATTCCACTCCCGTAACACTAGAACAACTACATACATATTTATAGTAACTACCATTATACTTACTTTCCCAATACTGTGTACATATTATAGGACTTATCTCTACTATCTTGTATAGTGACTATTAAACTATATTCATGATAGTTACTATAGCCCATACCCTATGTACAAATACCTTCCTTTTACAATAATTCGTAGCCATGTAGCAAAAGTAGTCTGTGAACTGTGACTGCATGCGTGTGAATTAGAATGATGGGGGCTAAGGCTACGGCGAACAGAACACACACAAGGCAAGGGCAAACTAAAGGGACATACCATAGCAGTCGATGTGCCAATACACTCACATTCTACATAAAAACACGAGGACGACGGGGTTCCATCCCAAGGTCCTAAGGTGATCATACAATTTCTTCTCACATTTTCAACAGAGAGATGCAAAAACAGAAATTTTCTCTTTAAGCAAAAATATTACAATTTGTTTCGCTTTTAAAGTTCATAACATTTTTATTTATTTTTCTGAATAAAAAAACTATTTATTTGATGAAATTTTTTGATGAAATTTGATGTTTCAAATGCGTATGGCCACCGTAGGACTTTGTAGTTGTATTTTGTATTGTAGGAGTACTGGCCCGGTAGTTGTTACACTTACTTGGGCTATGTTATGTATAAGAGAAGAAAGGGAAATAACGGATAGAGAAAGGAGGGATAGGAATAGCACGTCGCCGAATCGTTTCTTTAGGGTTTATGTAATAGTAAATACATTCTCACTAGTAAATAGTATAGTTGTTCCTATGATGGTGTACGTAGCATAGAGGGAGAAATGTGGTGAGCGTGCATTGTGCTATAATGGCTAAAGCTAACGGTATGTTGTAATGTATGTATTAGCACTGCAGTAGTTCTCGTACTATTATATTTAACAATAGAAGAGAGATTCTGAAGCTCGTGCCTCGTCTTTCTCTCTCTACATTCAACATTCTACTTTCCCTTGCTTTGCTTTTGCTTTTGCTTTCCCTCGCTGGCTGACTAAGTTCTCTCACATACAAATACATACCTCCGTACTTAACTTGCTGGCTATTATGCCATTTCAACATTCGGCTGCAAACGGCCAAGTCAAACGCAAGTCAAACCAAAGTAAGTAAGTAGGTATATATTAAATATAACTTTTGGTAGACACATATAGTATTTGTGCTCTTCAATAGCCCACTCATAAATACATACATACCTATACACAACTAATATTGATGGAAAACTTTCTATACAGAAAATAACAACTTTTACTTATTGTTAGCAAAAGAAACTGTGATTCCGGTGCGACGGCTACCTCCCTCACTCACATCACTTTTCCTTTGGGTGCTTTACCCACTCCACTCACGGTTATAAATAAATATGTGTGTGTACCGTCTGGGTCTAACTATGATGATTGTTTCTATTGCCGTAATCATCAACTAAATACAAACTATATATTGTAGGACTATAGGGACAAGTTTTACATTGCATGCAGGAGTGCACCCATTCCTATTTATACACAATGCCTACTATTACTACTAAAAACTCCCTCACTGGACAGTAGCTGAAATTACAGGGTTAAAATGACATATTTAGCTAACAAAATTTATTACATAATATTATGGGAATTTGGCAACATCACTTTAACATGAATATTAATGAAAAATAAAATACATTCAAAAATGTATATAAAAGCACTATTATTTGTTCAAAATATAATTATAGTTATTGGTAATAGCTCTTATAGTACAAATATCAGTATTTAGCCGAAAGCTTCGACAGCTGGTTATTTGACCATTTAGAATAATGACAATAGGAATATAAAATGTTTTATTACAAAAGTTATTGAATACTTGAAAAGGTTTATTACATATACTTAACTGTCAAAAAATGACTGCTGCCAACATTTTATATATTCATAATATTATCTTAAGCAATTCTTTAAAAAATTATCACTAAATGTCTACTTGCTAGGAGGCATTTAATTGTAAAGAGTTGGTAGTGGTATTATCCATGCTAACTTTAATTATATTATTATGAAGGGAAGGAGTTATTGAAAATTTTCTTCGAGCTCGTTAACCTTTTCAGTCATAAAAATCGTAAGAGTGTTAGTGTTTGACTGCATGCACTTGGACTTTTCTTTTACTTCAGTTCTTATTTAAACTAGAAATTAGAACTGCATGCAAACGTGCACAGTGTCGTGATATGTTTAAAAGGGAAAGTAAAGGGAAGGACGGATTGAATCAATACAAGACTAGAGTCTCAGAAGGAAACGTCAATACGTTTCTGGCTGGATTCTTTAAACTCGTTAGAGAAATATATACATGGACTATACGGATTTATCCTGGAAGTGGGAGCATTGTGAAAGTTGCTCTATTGTGGATTGGTGGGAACGTGCATGTGCTCTACATAAGCGAGAGGAGCCAACGGGAAGTTTACAACTGAAAAGAGATGGGACCATGCTGAGTTCTATGTGAATTGTGCCTTTGCCAGTGCAATCCTAATTTTTCTTTCCTCGTAAGTAGTAGCTTCTTCTTATGTTATAACATGACATATTTACTACATAAGTACCTACCTAAAGTACTATTATACAGCAAAAGAATATAGAAAGGAATATGAAATAGAAAGACCGCCAGGCCAGGCCAGGCCATAGCATGTAACTTAAAGGCAACCATCGAAGAATACCGCCAACGCCAACCTCCACTTAGTCTTTAAGTCATTGTCCATAAGCCGGAGATCAGTCTCCCAGGCCAGGCCACACCAGAACTTGGCCTTTCTATATACACTACTCAAGACAAGACCACAGCAACCCAAAGCAAACCAAACCAAACCAGTGAACATAATAATATCCCAATAGTTATTTAAGTATACAGACTGAGACCGGGGGAGAACCAGAATCAGAATCAGACTAGGTACTATTGTAGTATTAGGTTGTGAAAATAACCTAAGTAAGTAGAAAGTAGAAAGTAGAAATGTCTGGCCATTGTGAGTGAGAGGATAGAAGTTGAATGTTGGGTAATGACTCTGTACATACTTAGATAGACGGGGGATAGACGGAGGAGAATGAAATGAAGAGTCCCGTATATAATGACAACAAGAGAAGGACTAAGCCAAGAGGGAAAGCTATTATTGCGAGAAGAGTTTTGTGGCAAGATGTGGTTTGCTTTGCTTGTTCCTTCTGGTGGCTTTAGCGTGTGGGGGTTTCCTTCGTCTCTCTATCTGCCTGGTGGCTGTGGACTGGTCCTATGGCTCTCTTTCTTTTATTCTGTCGTTTTTCCTATAGTGAATAGTAGAGGTGACCTACTAAAACCTCTATCTTCGCCTGCACTACTACAGATACTTACATATAAGTACTACAACAGTATATACTCTATAAAATAGTAGTAGTATATTTAAGGAGTAAGAAAGAAGTCTGTTTTGTCTACCTACAGCACATAGTACAATTTATATATATTTATGAGTGAATGAATAGAGTGGAGAAAAGTGTAGGGTTAAGGGTGTCCTAGAGAATCTTGGTTAGTTGGACATATAGGTACGTTATAAGGATGGAGAGTAGGTTGTAGGTTGTGGGTTCTAAAGAAGAATACTATAAGGGAATGGTTGTTAATAGATCATTGTTCACAGGCTACTTATGTCATGTGGCCACTGCGAACAAATACTGACATAGGATTTCCTGTGATCATAATGTGATGGATAATGGGCTTGACTTACGACGGGAATGCGAATTTGATGAGATGGGCTGCTTCCACGGAGGATCAGGAGATGCGGGACTTTTCATTATCCTGTCCACTGTTCCGCATATTTCAGCCTTTGTCCCATGTCTCCTCCATCCATAATTTTATCGGTGAGTGAGCTAGCAGCAGGAGCAAAAGTTTTTCATGGCACACAGAAAAACGGAACTGACAGAGATATCGTGACAACCGCAACTTCTTAAATATCAAATACTCTTTTGTGGTACAGTAGATTGTTTATATCTATTCTATGTTTACAGAATGTACGTATGGATGTATGTATATGTTATCTAACGTAGGTTGGGTATGTCTATGTATGTATAAATTTCGTTGTTGTTGTTTTGTTCTTATATGTCGTTCTGGCAGTAGATCATATTATTATTATCATAAATGGCTACTTATATGCTTCTAAAATGGGTTTGTATAGAATATATTTATTTGTTAAGACATGTAGGTGGGTAAGGCAGGTTTCGTCCCTATCGTAGTAGTAGCTATGGTAAACGGTGTAGTAAGACTTTTTCTACTTTCCTTGTCTGCTGAGGCTCTGCCTCTTTCTTGAGAATAAGCTTATCTGTTATTGTTGTTCTGCTTATGTATCTTTGTGCATTTATCTATCTCAGAATTCACAATCCCTACAGTGTGTTAGTGGCTTAGAGCGGTATAATAATCTAATGTCTAGAGAAAAGCTTTTAAAGTGGCTAGCGACCAAGGAGTCTCACAATAATACACTTTACTACAAGATAAATAGTTCGACTTACTCTCTACTCTTTGAATGTATATCTAATGTAATATAGGAAAGTACTACTGTATAGTACAGAAAAAGAAACTATCCTACAACATCTGAGTACTATTATGTGTAGGTATGTATATATGTGTGTAGCACAATAGTAAGTATATTACTTAGCTAATCTAATAGCACATATGCTAGAATTCTTTCCAGTATTACTGCAGTATGCGGAAGGCCATTGAAAAGTTAAAAAGTTAAGACTGTCGTTTGAAGAGGAAAGAATTTAGTTCTCGCGTCAGCTTACGTTAGGAAATGTCTTATGTAAGTAAGTATGTATGTAGTATGTATAGATGTAGTGAAAGTGAAGCACTGTAGTAGTAGTAGTAGTAGTAGTAGTATGGTATAAATTATCTTTGAATTGTCTATTCTGAAGAGATGTGAGGTGCACGGTGTGGATTAAACTGGTGTGAAGACAGTGGATGTTTTAGGCTGGGATATTGGCGCAGTAGTGTTTTTAAGTCGTAACCTGCTGATTAGGATTCTATCTTCGCCCCATCTCACAATCAGCCTTCACTCCTTCACGCTCCCGAAGGCGTCCAGCCGAAACGCTTAACTATTACTCGGCAGTATTTCTAGTAGAGAGTAGAGTGTAGTAAAGGACGAAGAAAAAGGATCTCTGTCTATGTCGAGAGATTGGATTGAATTAGTTCTTAAAACATTAGCCACTGCATTGGAATGAGGGGAAAGAGTAAAAACGAGATTAGGATGGACGTACTTTCCTCAATCGGATCAACGACTCAAATCAATGATCATAGAGAAAGTTTTCAAATCTTTAGTCGAGTTTCACAAAACTTAAATAATCAATCCTAGCTGTTCAGCCCAGCTCAGCTCACTATCAGTATTATTCGAGGATAAATTGAGAAAGAATTTCTATTCTTTTAGCAGACTTGATCCGGATTCCGGATCACTTGACTCTACCAATGTATCTGTATGTTGGTATAATTTCTCATAGGCGCTGTGGTGTGTGTATGTGGTGCATTGTATGTATCTGTGTGCGGATGTAAGATACTAATTGAAAGAAAGAGAGTTTATTTTATTATGTGTAAAGTCGAGATGAGGACGGGATATATAATATATTGTATATTGTATAGAGTAGCTAGTGAAAGAACACATGCAGGGTTTGGATTAGATTGACTTGAGTTAGTTTGAGTTTGGCACAGCTTAAACCCATAAAAGATTAAACGAGATGTTTAATTGCTTTATGTTCGTTGGAAGATTCCTTGTTAATAAAAGTAGAGTAAAGAGAAAGTGTGGAGAAAGTAAAGTAGTGTTCTCTTGATAGCATTAATGCAGTGTAGTGTAAGTAGTATAGTAATGTGTTGATTGCATCTGAATCTGAACCAGATTGGTGTGTTAATGAAGCAGGGGAACAATAGCAATTGTAAACGACACTTTGTGCAGGAGGAGAATGAGAGGAACACGGTAGACACTTGCTCTGCTCACGGAGTTCTGGAGTTCGGCAGGCTCAAGTCAAGCCAAGTCAAGTCAACTCAGTTCAAGTCCATCCAGAATTGTTGAGGAACGTGACAACCCAAGACTGATGGAATTTAAATTCTACAGAGGAGAACAAAGAGAGTGAGTGAGATAGTTGGGTGAGTGACAGAGTGTCAAGAGGACGAGAATTACAATACACCGACTGTCTCAGCTCTACTTTACTTTATTTTACTCCATTCCCACTCTCTTCCTCTCATTTCCAGAAACACCCGAAAACAGAGAGACTCTTTCAGATTGCAGGGAGATGGGCCGACGGAAATTCACTCCAGTTCAGTTCAGACTGTGCAAGTCGAGGAGGCAAACTGCAGGACGAGTCTTACTCACGACAACTCCAGCTCAAATGGCAAATTCTCCTTTGGCGTGGTTTGCTTTGGCTCCCTCACGCTTTCACTCTCTGCCTTACTCTCTTTCTCATCGTATACAGAATATCCCACTCTCTAACTATGGATATTCTACACTCTTATTCTAGTACAGTAGTGAAAAGGAGCAAAGAGACAGACAGAACAACCCAAGTATACACTACATGCATTAAGTAAAGGAAAAGAGGAGAGTTGCAGTTCTTAGCTTGGATAGTACACAGTAGACTGTAGACACGTACATATGTACAATAGTGTAAGTTAGAAGGGCCGACTCCAACTTTCACTCTACATCTACAGTACACAACACACTGTAAGTATATATTTATGTATATATGCAATGCTGACTGAGTACAGTGTTCTGTTGTGTCTGCTATTCTATTCTGTTCTGATTGTGGGTGAGTCGAGTTCCCTTAGCTACCATATCATTCGACAATGCATGCTTAAGAACGAAATAGGAGCAAATGCTTACTTGCGAGTCGAGTGAACACAACTTTTTGGTTTTTGCCTGGAGAGAGCTTCTTCTCCAGTAGTACTACAAATACAATAGTAGTACCAGGCCAGGAGTAGTCCAGTTGAGTTCAGCCAAGCCACTCACTACGTATTGTAAGCCACACGGTGAGAGATGCCCCTAATATCCTAAAGTATCGGGGTTTGGCTACCGAAATATGAATTAGACTGAATACTACTCA
>JAQFYC010002034.1:0-28619 GCA_034694165.1 Tomocerus mixtus | reverse complement strand
ACAGTTTGCAAAAAGTTAGCGAGAGTTTATGTAGTAATATCATGATGTGTAGAAGAGCAGTAGCAGGATAGATAAGGATAGTCCGGTACAAAGAGCACAGATACCTACATTAATAAGAGTGTATGTTGGAAGACAGATATAAAAAGAGAGATAGAGACCTGATGTTGATACTGCTAGGTTTGTAAAATATATTTGAGTATGAGAGTCACCGGTGATAAAACAGGATGCGATGGGATGAAATGTGACCCAGAGGAATGGGATGGAATGTTCTCAGTTCTGTGAGACTATGCTGTAAATGATTTTTGTTATTGCTTCTGGAGCTATCTGTCTAGTCTCCACTGACTGGTTGATGTATATCGTAGTACTTACACTCATGATTTGTTTGTTTTTGCTTGGATGTTTGTTGTAGGTTAATGCGAGGTCGTCCCGAAGCCTCTTACCGCTGCCCAACTTTGTTGTCGGACCAACAGAGGAACCGGAAATGGACGGATCACTCTGCCACAGCCAGTCGCGTCCGGATCGATCCGAAAGTTTTGCTTTTTGTCGAGACGACATTCTCTCGACTGGGGAGAGACATTGCGGAACTGCTCGTCCATAATCGAATGAAGTAAGTCTCCCACTTGGTTTCCTTTATTTCAAGTTCTAACAACCGTTTTACTGCCTATGACTGCTAGACTCACGGGCAAGTCAACTCGAATTGAACCGAGAAAGCGAGAGAAAGCCCTTCTACAGATAGTACTCTCATGTACATACATGCTTTCCAAAGCTAAAGTTTAAACTGTAGATTTCACGTTTTATGAACTGAAGTGAGTGCTCCGAGCTATAAAACTTTTAATGTGACAGATAGCAACAATTTTTTCTCACTGGATCTTCACTCTCCGTCTCCTTCCTATCGGATGTGAAGTGAATGTGAGTTCAAAGTCCATAAGTGACTCTGAGTGCAACAATGAATCTGTATGTCCCTAGTAGAATCTCTATAGTATATCTAAGGGATGTAGCTACTTAGGTAAGTAAGGTAGTAAAGGGAAAACAAAAGATTAATTCCAATTGCCAGAAACTCGCTATATCACTAGCAATTTCCTAGATTGTAATTTACTGATTTCTCAACGATTACCAGCAAACCAATACGATTAGGAAAACTTTTGTCGTTTGCTAAATGATAGGCCAGGCTTCTTCTTGACTTTCTCTTACCTACACAGTTCATTTACCAAGTTATCTCGATCTATTAGCTACTTTTAGTATGTCCATTTAACCTAAAGTCATACTCTCTTTGTCTAATGGACTCTCCCGAATTCCCTGATAGAATTTGTCCAATGTCTTATTAAGACGGAAGATTCTGGTGCCTTTGGGACGCATCAGCCAATTCCGCCACGTTATAATTTTGATCTTCAAAAAGCTTATTAATATTTCCCTACACATTACGATATTTCAGTTAGTTAAATTCAAATACCTTGATTTGTATATTTATATGCTGTTTTGAAGCATACAGCAATACAATCTATTATAAAAATATAATAACGTTTCTATTTCGATAGGTTATTCTTTCATTACCTTTTCCTTAGAAAGTACATACAAATATAACCTATAGAAGCTCTCCTAGGTATCTGTAATTCAGTTCAAGTTTGAATGAGAAAAATAATTAAACTGAAATCAAATTAGAGTTATGCAGATAAGATATTTACTTATGTATCACGTAGCGGTAGCATTGCAGTGACATGACAAGACAGATGAGCTAACACAATGGCGGAGCGTTGTGACTCTTTTACATAACAGTTTAGGACTGATACTCCTTCTTCACAACTTTGAATTAAATACAATAAGCCAGTATTTATATAATAATTTCATTTCCTCCTGCCTATACTAAATACTATTGTATAAGGCACCTTGAATATTAGAACTACAATTTACAATATGTTGTTCTTGTTAGCACATGTACATACTACGTAAGTAGTAATATCTCTGCATGTTGTAGGTATATATAATTTTCAATGAAAATTGGGTTGGATTTTGTTGAATCTCTAGAGATTGTAGCGAAAGCCATCTGAATAGTTAATATTGGCCGTATGTGCAGGGAAAACTATATAGAACATCTGTAGTGCTTTTGTATCGTCCTCCTGCCATGGCATACTCACACGAGCCAAGCCTTTTCTTTATCTCACTGACTCAGTTTTATTCGCTCACTGGGTTCACTCCCTGTATTTAACTACACGTATGTGGCAGACTGTAAAAGCTCGGCTTTAGCATGCCTTATTAGACTTTCCATTGCATTAGTGAAAAGCTACAGACTACAGAAAAGCTAGAAAACAGCAATATATTTTTGCAGAAGCTGCTCATATTCTGCCATGCTGAAATTGGCATATTTTAAAGTATCATTATGAAGTGTACTCACTTTTGTACTACTTATTAATATAGAGAATATTTATGTTAAAATTCTTAGAGATAACATGCGCTACTACTAGAATATGTACCATTTTTTGTATTTCCATCATGTTGCAATAAGCGATAAGAGTTTTGTTACATTGAGTAAAGCAGCAATAGCATACATATTAAATTTTGCTACTTAAGCAACATTACGATTTCTTTATGCAGATTACGTTTCTAGACATTTTCGTGAACTTATGTAAATATTACTGCAGAATTTATTATTATATGTTAACTTAAGTTAGTGTGCGTGTATTGCGTAAGGAAATGAATAAAGCAGATGTGATTTCATTCCATTTTACTTTATGTATTTATTTTGGCTTTTCTTTTTGGTAAGAATAAGAATTTGTAGTCTGGCTGGAATTTTAAAATAGAAATAGAATGCTCTGTTCATTCATAACTAGAACTTACAACTACAATATGTACACCTAACTATTGCACAGTAAATGTACTGTGCTATGCAAATTTTAAAATATAAATATTGCACCAGTGTAGTACTACATGTACGCAGAATTAAATTGTTATGTCCAACATGTGTAAGCAGTTATATTTATGTAGTTGGCCCTACTGGCAAAAGAATTTATTATGTACTACCTACCCTAAGAAGTACAAGCATAAAGGAAATGTACATATAGATACCAAAATATAACCACTGGCTATGGTATAATATATATATTTAGTAGAAAGCAACGGTAGAATAGAGCACATGAAGCTGGTGGACTCGAAGGAGGCCTTCTTGTGTTTAGTTATTATAATATAAAATATGTAACTTGCAAACATAAGTTCAGTGCAGTGTGTATGTGTTAGCTTGCGTAAGCTCGTTAGCCAAAAAGTTTGAATTGAACGTAATAATAATAGAGTGCTTACATATATATGTATGTATATAACTTATATAGTGTAGATTGTGTGCTTTGCGTTTCTAGTTGAGAAGTTAAAGAAGAATCGTGAGTTGTATTCTATGGTACTGCATAGTTGAGTCCAGGTCACTCAAGTGAATTTCAAGTAATATTGCTTACCTTTCTTTAAGAATCATAAAAGGAAATTTGAAACTAGTTGCTTTATTTTACTTTTAGTTCCTTTGGGTTCCCTTTCCTTTGGATTTCTTCGTTTTTGTCTAGCTCGACAGAATTTAGACAGAAGAAGTAGGGCCTTTTGAATAAAATCTGTATACATGACTACATAGAGAATTTGTATTATACAATTTGGAAAATGACTTTAGTCAGTAAAATAGTTACTGTAGGTATACCATATACATATTATATAGTTTATTTAGGATTGCTTCAATCCCTTCATAACTTAGTTTGCAAAATGAAACACAAAGCACAACACAATGAAGAAAAGAGTCGGGATACGAAGTGAATTTAACATTTAATGACCTTACGATGGAAGATGTGATTAAGACGTACCAGTAGTGTACAATGTACATTACTAAACAAATTCAGCTTTTGATGTACATCATGCACATGGAGTGAAGCATCACTACGCGCATATTAAATCCAACTATGAATACAATAGTAATCGGTTCAGACAGTTATGTTATGTCATTTCATTCCTGCCTGATGCCAAAATTCTTTCAGGAAAGGCAAATACGATATTTCATGTCATATCAATTTTATGAAGTGAAATATGATACAAATACGAACGGGAACTTGAAGGATCTAGTTAATTAAGTTATACATAATTTTTGTTAGGAATGGGTTTTAATAACACGACAGTAAAATCTAACAGTACTATGGAAGGTTATTAATTGGATTCTTCTATAAATAGGTTGCACCAGTGTAATATTTAGTGCAATGACAAACATTTATTTGCTGTTTCAGGTACAAAGTAGAAGTTTCCGGTAAATCGTTGCCAATTATGACAAATGCAGATAAAGGTCGTTTCGGAGTGATAGCATTCGAGAATTACACAAAGTACCTTCACATGGACAAATGGAATAAGGAGCTGCTGGATAAGTACTGCCGAGAATACAACGTTGGCATTGTTGGGTTTATGCCGTCCCGAGACGAGACGTTTGTTGGGGCTCAGCTTAAAAATACGTCCCTATTCATCGATACCAATGTAAAAGTCAAGGTAAGACTTCATATTTTATTATTTCTACTTAGCTAAATAACTAGTAGGTCGTGCCATATCGTATTTCTGCTGTACTAAGCACGTTTTCCTTGAATTAAGTAAGAAAATCAATAAAAAAGTCAAGTAGAAAGAAAGCAAAGTGCATTAGCAAGTATACGACACGACACAGTACTCTTGATAAGAAGCTACTCTACTATTATATACCATAACACCATTGCATTGCATTAGAGAATGACCTAACTAAGCCAAGGTAGTACAGGAAAATAGTGTAGTAGATATATGTAATGTCTATCAATCAATGATCTTTAAATATGAACCATCCCAGGCATAGTACCCTTTCTTTCTTGATTACTACTATGCAAGTACCTTGATTATGTCAAAATGGAAATAGAGCACAAAAATCTACTCAAACTCTGATTGAATATTTAACTTATTTTCTAAGGATTATTTTGCGTAGCCTGTTAATTTAATTGGGAACAGTTGATTGCTGACAGTACAAATATTGCATTTGATTATTTAAATAATTTGTATAATAAAAATGAGGCAGTACAATCAAATAGGTTATGAATCACTGAATGTGGGATTCCCGCCTGGTTGAATGTTCTGTGAACCGTACATAGTAGATATGCAAAGTTTGTACAGTATAAGCATAACATAATGAAGTTATTGTGATTAGGTACATATCATCAAGAGACATAAAGTGTAGTGAATTGAAATGAAGTCAATGCAAAATGCAAGTCAAGTCAAAGTGAGCCTGTAGCTTAGAGTAGTCGAGAGAAATGGAAAGGAAAGGAGGCCAATTCCAGCCGCAGAGCACAACCTCAATTTCTACTGAAGCGGAAGGGAATTGGGAAAGAGAAAGGACGAGAAGGATATCTATGCCATTTTAATTTCCATCTTGCTCTCCTCACTACTTTTTGCGGTTGCTCTTCCTCTTCCCTCTCCTGTTTGCTTACTCACAAACACTGCACGACGAAAACTCTCACTGCCTTTCAATAGAAAACAGAAATTTCTCACTCTCACCCTTGCCTTGCCTTACTTACTTATTGTTAGTATCACCATCACCACTCGTTCAGTTCACTCTTCAACATCCATAATATTATGCTTGTAACTATTAAGTGGACCAAACCAGGTTACAAGTACCTAGACCATAGACCTATGTAGGCTTTACTTTCGGTTTTCATACTTGTAGTACTTGGGTATGTAAGTATTAGCCAACTGCAGCGATCGCGATCCCTTTTTGGTTGGATGGATATGTAAACATTGCGAAGCCTTGCCACAAAACCGAACCTTCCTACTATTACTACATACTGCATCGTAATAACAAGGCAAGGGATTTTGCATAGAAATGATAGAGTATACATTGTACTTATATTAGTACTACTTGTGCTCTACATAGAAAATAAAAGCATTCATTGGCTATCACCACACCGAACCATACAGTTTCCATCACCAACTCAACTCAAGCAAAATCAGTTGTTTGTTTTATATAAATATTCTCCCTTCTGGTTTTATGTGAACTTTGGCTTACTGCGTGCTTACTACACTTTAGGTACTTACATAACATACCTCAATTTTAACCTCTCTTCAACATTCAATCCAACAGTCATATCATATCTTACCTTTCCCCTTTCTATCCCCGACCTCGACGAACGCCAGTGCCACTAGCCTATCTGTATATTACGAAATGGTTTTATACGTATGCTGTAGTAATTACTATTTTGCATTTGTGTACTGTACCTACTCACCTAATGTATTGTAAACCAAGGCAAACTGTGTTTTAGGCGAATAGTAAACATCATCATGCATTATTAGAGAGAGACTCTCATTGTCTGCAAATTTGCCCTAGATTGACTTGGCTTTGTTGAAAGGCAAACTTTTACCACAGCGTCTATTATTTCTGAGGTACGTAATGTACATATGTCGTAGACAGTAAGGCCCGTTGAGCCAATGAGGGAAAAGCAGTGCCAATAAGTGCTGATTTCATATCGTCTTGTATGAGGATTGCATTTTTGCTGCTAATGCATGTTTAGCAAAGGAATTGAAGAAATTCTCCAATAAAAGAAATAGATTCTTAGTAGTTGTGGTATTGTTCTTGTCGTAGCAAAGTGGTATCATTGCCAAACAGGTCCTCATATCTCTATGACATTTATATCTCACTTGTAACTTGGTCTACATAATACTTAATATGTACTTGAAATGCAAAGCAATATGTATCAATGATAATAGCTACACTAGTTTCTCCATTGCTACTTTCCGTGGCTTAGCTTGGTTTGTCCTGGGTTAGGTTCCAGGCCAGGTTCTCAGCCTTGGATAACGCCTACGCTACATTTATATCTTACCTGAGTTGTTGGCTAAGTTGAGTGTTGGTTTAGTTTACGTGCTCTAGTTTTAGTGTACATAAACGAATGAAATACCTACTTAACTTAGCAGCTCGAGTACTACGCTAGTGTACTGTACCGATAGAAATAATCTTGCTGACTTTATCTTTCTCCGTTTTCACCTCACTTGAACATTTATCAAGCTTCTATGTGACTATGTGCAGTGAAAGTAAATGTGGCTGTTGGTAGGACTGAAACATCTTAAATTCTACGACTCGACTGTAGTGAATATATTCGTTAGTGTTTGTAAATAGTTATAGTAATAATTGTTAAACATTTGAATTTGCGTTGCGTAGCGTCTCCTTCCCTTATGCTGTGTTGCACATAGTTGCATAGTGGTGTTATATTAAAGCTACTCAACTGCAAACTGTCTCTATTCTATCACCTGCATTAATTTAATAGTTATGAGCTTATGAATAATATCTGGAGTAGCCTGCATCTGTATGCATAGTATGTACAGTTAAAATTTAGGAGTGGGTGAGGGAGGAAGCACATAACATAGCTAAACCATCTGAATATATATAGTTCATGCAAATGTCGACAGTTTATGTTTACAGTTTGAACTTTACATTACAACCTCATATGCAACTACGGAGGGACGAACGAGTAAGACGTACGACTTACGACGTCATCACTATGATAAATACGTAATGTAATAAGTACACATATGAATGTATGCACAAGAAGTTTGCATTGCCAAAGTAGATTGCAATTGGCTTACGTAAAATGTAAGTAGAAAGGTAGCATACCATATTTATTCAAAATTCAAGAACTGAAAAGTAGTTGCATAATGTAGAAATTATGAATGTGGAGCATATTATACTTTGTTTATCAATTACCATTTCGTATAGGGTATATTCCATATTATACATAGTTAAGTTCTACAACTAAAGTTTAGTTTACGTATGTCATGTTGCAGCAGCAGCTTTTAAACATGCATGACGCATTCAAACTCAAATCTAACTCAACTACGCTAAATATCATGCATTCGCTATTCCCTTCATTTCATGAGTGAGTTTCCTGAGTAGTAAGTAGCATTAGCAAACGTGCTATTAACTACAAGTGGTGAATATAAATTGAAATTCATATTTTTATTACAGTAGATCTAGCATTACATATTTACATACACTAAGGCAATACATATACCGTATGGGTTGAATTGGAAGCGTTTTTAATGGCTAGGCATCAAGAATTTGCCTATAGTGAGCCTTTTAATAAAGAAATATTAGAAACTATGTCCTGAGCATTATTGCAATATTTTATGTAATGTAAAATGTAAATGGTAATGTATTGTACGTACAGATAGTTAAAAAGAGGTGATGTTGATGGTGATAGTATGTATTTAGGTTGCTCTTGTGCTGGTATAATATTGGTTTTGGCACAGTTAGGATTTTGCAATACAGTAATACTTTGCGAAACTATAAATATTCTGTTAGCTCGATTTGACGGAGCGTTGTGTTGTTAGAAATGGCTGGCTGGCTGAGTTGGCTGGTGTATGTATTGCATACTTAGCATGGATATTGTCTTTTGAGGCTGTAAATGGAAATCTTGTTGGAGATGACTTCGGAGAAGACTTAATTGGGGAGAACGGAACACAAGGAAGAAATGCATTAGAAGCAGAATGTGGTACAGCGGTAGTGGTTTGGTTTGGTATGGTGATGGTTGGTTTGCTAGCTCAGTCAGTTCAGTTTAGTTCAGTGTAGTGTAATGTAAATGTAACTCTTGCCTTCTGCTACTTACGCCTTACGTTACGTTACGTAAGGTGAAGGAAGGCGACGAAGGAAAGGCACTGACTGAGTGAGTCGACTTACCACACGAAACCAAATTGAACTCAGGGTGCCACTTGAGTACGTCTCTAATGTTAGGTGTAGTGTAGTGTACTAAAATATAAATGCTTATCTTAAGAAAGAGGATGTGCCTAGACGGCATATAGATTTTAGCTCGTTACGTCTTCCCGTATACTCCTTAAACTTAACTTATATAGTAAGTAGTAGGTACTTAACTTAGGGAGTGCAAATATACAACGTAACCATGCTATGAGCTAAAAGTAGTGGGTAAAAACAATATTTTCACGTTAGATGACAATAGAAGTCAAGAAATGACAAAAATACTACCAAGATTACTTATTTGATCTTCTAAGTTGATTTTTCTGCATTAACAAGAAAACGTTTAGTCGTGGCTGATACCTAATAGTAGTACAATCATACAAATAAATATCATTCTAGTTAATTTATATAGGTGTCAAAGGCTTAAAAGAAAATTGTAGAATTAGCTTTTGAGGAGCACTGATTAAAAAGATACGCAACTTCTACTTCTAAAGAAATAAGACTTGAAATCTAAGTTATGACAGAATTATATTAACAACGTTATTTTATTTTAATTTCAATTGAACAAAAACTTATTTTTTCTGAGTTTGAGGAGGTTTATCTTCGGTGAGGTGGTAACTTCTGGGAGATAAATACTAGTGAAGAAATTACAAGTTTTTTCTTACATCATAGTGGGGCAGCCCCTTATGCAGCTTATAATGATGTAGGATTTCATATCTGTGTAAGTAGTTAAAGAAGGATGTATCTTGAGTAGAAGAACGCAGAAGGAAGAGTAATGTAAGTTTTTAGAATGCAGGTTGGCACGGTTGCTTCTATGACTGCAAACTGCAAAGCCCCACCAGAAATTGTGTGGTTTTGCTACATGGTTCACCGCTTTCCTTCTCCTTTAACTCTCCGTTCGTTGGTTCGTATGTATACATTGCAAGTTTGTCTCTGGACTGGAAAATATATAGGTAGATATTACTTTGGCAAGCTTTTAGCTCTTTTGTGTATCACTATGTACTATTACAGATATAAATGAGTGTGCTAACTTGAAATATGTATGTTGCTATCCTTATAAGTAAGTAGTTTCCCTATTACTATTAGCTACATTCTGATGATAGTGACACCGACACCACATTACACGACAAGACTGTCTATTCTAATATGAACTGAACAGATCTGAAGTAGAAGTAGTGTGATCCGAGTTTTTCTCAAATTCCAATTTTAAGGGTCTCCATTCCATATTTTTTAGTTTGGCCATCAGTTTTTGCACATCACATCGTGTCATTGAAGGCGAGGCAAGGCGCTGTATAAAAATTAGTATTTGCTTACTCTAACTGAAACTCTTTCTTCGAAAGAAAGCTTTCTTATCTTCTTGTGGTGTGACTGAGTTAGAATAGAATAGAGTTTGAGTTGGTTTGCTTTACCTTCCTCCTTACGTTCAACGTTAACGTTAACTAAAGTTAGCATTCCCTTATGTAGCTTCGTTTTCGTATCGACTCGTCAGACAATTTCCCTGTAGCTTTTTTCATGATGGTTTGAATGAATTGTTTAACTTTGAGAAAACGAGCGGTTCGTCAACTAACTCTGTCAACTCAGTCTGCTAAGCAAGTTTCTTACTTGAGTTTCTTGTGTATGTATGTACGTAGTTAAGTAGAATGTGTGTATTTAGCTGTGATCTGTGATATAGCACATACTGCTATGTATGTAACCAATGTAGAATGAAGAGACGTATTTCAAGCTATGTAAAATGTAAGTGAGGAAAAGGAAAATAAGTATTTCTGTTCTATTCTGATTCTTTTATGTTCTTTCACTATTCTGTCGGTGTAGTTATGTAGTGTAGGGAGAGTGTGCATGCATCTTTCAGTTTTTCGTTGCCGTTGTCGACGACATTTTGCTAAGCTAAGCTTTTGTTAGCGGATCGGATGAGATGAGGAAATGAAAGTTGACAGAGGGAAAAGAGGAAGCCTCGAGCAACTTTCGTTAGCTTCGACTTGGATTCACTATGTTATTATTATATGTATCAAAGGTATGTACATATTTCCATAGAGTTTCCATTCCAAGTAGGCTACTCTCTTACTTTACTTAACTACAGAGCTCATAACTACATATCTTTACTATGTCATAAGCAAACTTTCCTGTACTGTACGCTTATTGTTAGTGCTTGTAGCATAAAGATAATATGAACCAGAAAACCTTTGGTATAGATGACAATATAATAACACCGTAACGTAGGCAAATTCTAACATGCGAAATACACACAATACCATGCACAGTGCACACCTATACAAATGCAACTACAATACTGAACATACAGGACACAATGAATAAATCCTTTACAAAATCCAAATGATCAATTCTAGGAATACCATGTTATATATATGTATAGTATATATATATCTTAATAAGCGACAATGAAATAAGTAGTGAATACGCATACAGATGCTCTCAAAATTAGTGCAGATATAATTAGAGACTAGTGTATGTATGTAATCTCTGGTTGAAAACTATTAGCTCATATTACATTACATTCAATTAGATGTGGTCCCTAAGTTCGAAGTTTAATTTATGATCCTAAAAATAATATTTTCAAGAACTATGAACAACTTCCTAATAATATGCCACTTTGGAAAGTGTATAGCCTTGTCCAAAGTCCAAAGATGTCAGCTTTTATAATTTACAGATTATGGTCAGAATCAATTAAAGACAGTAATCTTATGTATATGTATATGGAATACTTTGTAATTGGAAGATTACATAATAACACACATTTAATTGCATTTAGTAATGTACGAAAATCAATTTAACGAGATTTAAAACTATACACCATTAGAGGACTTTATAGTTATTTATGTAGCTGATCTGATATGGCACATTCTGCTTTGTTTGCACTTGCAAACGTAAAAAAGTATGCTATTTTACGCACGAATCTAATGGTAAACCAAAGGAAGAAAAATAAACTGTAAGTAATAGAAGAAACCAAGACGACTAAAGATGAGCTTACACAGATACAGGTGACAAGGATAAGTCTCGTTTCTTACAGTACTCTTATCGATTTTGCAAATACAGCGTAGGATTACATATATATTTTATGTACATTTAGGCTAATGTAGCCTTATAAGTATGTATTTTATAGTGCACAGGCCTATCCTATGTACTGTATGTAGCTCCACTATATTTTCTTAAAGTATTCGTATATACAGAGCGGTTCAGGATATTTGTTTATGTATTCGCTGCATGAAGAGTTTTGATGGATATTCTGTTTTGGCAATTTTGTTAGGAAGATTGAGCCGGTTGTTTATTTACGTTTAAGATTGGGATACACTGCACATGCTGCACAGCAAGTAGTACGTAGGTAAAGTAGAATAATCAAACATACATATACATAGGTGGCTGACTTGGCTTTACTTAACTTGAATCATGGAGGTAAACAGAAGTTGTCCTGTTTTAGCTAAGGCCCAATCCTCCTCTTGCCTTGTATTGATTTTTACACCTTTTCTTCTCTCCATAGTCTATGTAGGTGGTAGGTACCTACTTTACTTACTTTTGCGAGAAAGTTGGGTTCACAGAAGAATTTTATTGCTGATATGTAATGTAATCTACTTCACATGGTTACAGCAATGCCTAAATAGCTCCATATGCTATTTTAGTATATACATATGAGTTAAGTCATCTCAAGTACTCAACTTAGTCAGTCGTATATTATAATAGTAATAGTCATAATAATAATAATAGTGACTCTATCCATTCTGAGTGTTTTCATCTTCTGTTCTTGTTCTAGTTTTGCAATATAAGTAAGTGTGCCTTATATAGGCAAGATAGCAGGAGCAGTTATGTTAAGTTAAACTCTTGGATATTTTAATAGTAATACATTGCATTATGGTATGGTAGTTTTCTACGGCATTATAATAAGGATATAAAATATATATCGTAAAGAGTAGGGCGACAGAAAAAGCTAATAATAGATTATAGTAAGGAAGCTAATATAGTTTCCTTCGATCGAGTGAGTGTGTCTTGTCTTGGCTTCCTTCGCTTTGTCTTCCCTACCTCGTTACTCTGGGGAAGTACGGTAAAACTAAGGACAAGAGCATTGCAATGTTCTGCTCTCATCTAAAACACTGTTGTATAACTAAAGTAGCTCTGTAATGTTCCGAGCTCCTTCCCATTTGCTTTTTATTAATGATTTATTCGTTGAGCTGCCCTTTGTCTTTTTTATTACTTTCTTTCCTTCGTGAACAGGCCAAGCTGGGACTTTCCTTACTTACTTGCTCTGGTCCTGTCCTCCGTTAGGAATCATTATTACTATAAGTAACCAACTAATAAATTGGCTATTGCTCCTGGACTGGAAAAATGTAGGGCAGTATTCCATATCCATACTGGTATCATAGCTACTATAGTTTAGCACTAAAATATTACTACACGAAAGAAAGCAAAATTTAGTGCTTTCTTCATTGTTTATGTGCTGCCGCTCGCTCTGCGACTGTTTAGAAAGTTAATTGGACACAATCCTTATTTTCACTTATGGCACCGACCGTTTCCATGAATGCGTCGTTATGCTTCAGGCGAGAATATTGAATGTAGGTTGGTAGGTAATAATGCGACATTAGTTTTAGTTTTAGTTCTTGCACATGGATTACACACATTTTATTATAGTGGCTAGCGTAAGTGTAATAGTAATCAGATGAGGAAGGTTTAGTTTATCCCGTGAAATATTAGGACCTGTAATTAGACAGCTGTTAACTAACCTTTATTTACATGTAAAGTTTTAGCTGCATGTTATTGCATGCAATGCAAGCCTTTAAATGAATGGTATTGTTCTTATCTGAATTACTACTATATATAGGTATAAGTACAAAACATATTTTTGTCACAATTGTTTCATATATAACGCTTTGAGCAATGCTAAGCGAATTTTTTAGTTATATTTATTATCGCTTTATCACAAACACAATATAACATGCAAGCAATTTGCAAGGATACTTATATAAGTCTCAATCTAAGGCAAACCCCTTTTTACGTTTATGTTACAGTTACGTAAGTTGTTTTTGTGTTTTGTAGTGCTGAAATGGGATATATGGATACATGTTGTTATATATTACTGTTACATGTATAGTAAAGTATCTCAATTATGTTGTTATGCTACGCAGATGTTATTGAGAAAGTTTTTATAAGCAGAAAAAGGATCTGATAGAAAGATGATAGGAGTATGGCTTAAATAATTGACGTGTGCTGTTCTTGCAAGTCGCCATTGTGACTTAACTGTCCTATCAACTTGGAAAGAATAAGTAATACATAGTACACATACAAATACCTTCATTATTTCAACTACTAAAAAGTTTATTGGAATTACAGAGTGCGTAGCCGCAGGTGAAATCAGGAAAATTGCTAACTTGCATGTCATTTGAGGGTGGGCACAGCACCTATACGAGTTTCTTACATTGTTTTCCTTGGCTTTGGTTTTATCAGTAGTTCTCTGTATAGGAATTGTGGCATGTTTACTTATCTACCCAAAATAATGTGAGTGAATGTATTGTGAAGTTGCGAAGAGGTAGAGTTAGCCCATTACTGCAATTATTTATATAGTAGTTTGGATTTGGAATGCGAATGGAATGAATTGGGAATGTTTGCATTGAGAGTATAAATTGAAATCAATAAAATAACCAGGAAAAAGGAAGTAATTGTCCTGAAATTATAGTTGGTAGACTTTCATTTATACTTAGGCAACTTTAGTAATATTCAATTCAATTTTTGGATCAATGTAGGTACTTGTAATAATAGTAAGTAGTTAAGCACTTGTATCAAAAGTTGTACACACTTTAGGATGGATGGACGATAGGTGTCATCTAGCTCTGTAATGTTTAGCCTGTGTGAAAAGGATACAAGTACATTGGGTATATCTGTACGATGCCTTAATCCCTTTAAAAAATATTGGAATTGAAATAGAAAACGTCGAATTTTGAGCTACTGAAGAAAAAAATTCTACATTTAAAGTGTTGCAAGAGAAAGTTGGCCTTTTTGTCTAACTGTATCTGGGGAACCTCACAATTATTCTACATCGCATGGGAAAAGAAGTTATTAAGTAGGGGAGCGAAGATGTTTTGATTTGATTTGATTTGTAGGTTATTTTATCCCGGAAAGAGGGTGGGTAATTACATAGGTTCACTACTATAGTGGAAAAACGTGTCGAGTTTATGTTTATATCTGTTCACAAATAACTTACGCTATAATCAAATAAATACTTATAGTTCCATTGTATGTATGACTTTTTAATTCAGATATTCAGAATTGTCCATATTAATCTATGGAATATGGAACCGACGTATGTAGAACAATTGTTTATACGAATTAGTAGTAGTGTAAATAGCTTACTCTGTTTGTACCTATATGGATCCTTTAATATACCGACAAATATTAGGCTATTAGTATCTGTTAGTCCTTTTTAGTACTTAACATCAGATGATAAGTATTACCTAGTACAAAGTACAAGTAGAGAATATCTTTCAGCGGTGTGGTGTGATACTGTGGTAGAGAACCTTTGGAGTAGAGTGCACCATATTTGATCAGATTGAGAGAAGGGAAGTTTAGGGAAAGGATGAGACTGACTAGTCTGGGTTCTGGTTTCGGGTGTGGGAGCTGGAAATAAACGAACCTGGGAGTTGGTTTAGTTTAGGCCAAGCCAAGCAGGTTAACCCAAGTTCACAACGACTTTAGCGATCTGAGTGAGTGAGTGAGACAAGGCAAGAGAAAACTTAGGTAGAAGACAGTTTAATGTAACAAGGTAAGTACACAAGAGTTTCTTCTGTCTTTTAGAGTTCTTCATTCTATTCTGTGTTGCTTTACTTTGTCCCGGTTGCACTTTGTACTTTGTACATATACAGATAATAATATAATGGAAGTATATGTATACTTTGTTCATAGTACAGATATATAGCTAGAGATGAAGATATAAAATAAAGTTTTGTGTGTGTTCTTCTTTGGGTTTGGCCTACCATAAGATAATGTAATATTAGATGCTATGCTGTAGTATTGTGTATCGGCAAGGAAGAAGTCTATTTGAAAGTTAGCTCCTGGCATGGCATGGCATGGCATACGAAGGAAATAGTCGACATTTTATTTTATGTTAGGAACCTACGTGATTTAGATTAAGATTCGGCTTTCGTACAGTTTGCTCGACCACTTTGGTTCTCTTCCTTGCACTAATCTATATTTTCCCTGCTGAGGCGAGCCTTGATTGTGAGTTTGTGAGTCGAGTCGAACTGTCTTCCTTTCTTTCCTACATGAACATGACTCAAAATGTGCCAATATTCTATTGTAGTATACTATATGTAGGTGTATTCCACTTTAACTTATAACAATATTAAGTCTGTATACTTCTCTTTACTTACTTTGTGTTCTGTCATACTTATAAGCACGTACGTGGTTCACTTTTCAGCAAAAGTGGTTTGCCTTATCACGGCAAAGAAATCCCTTGGCTATTTCACTCATATCTCCCATAACTATCTTTAACTAAACAGAAATCGTCCTTGTTGATTTAGATGGAAGCGATAGAAGCTATTTAATCAACAAACCTAGGATGTGGCTTTTATCGTAGCGTGAGCTTATATAGTACAACAATCAACCTTTTTCTAGCTATTTATTTGATGGCCCAAGAACTAATCTTTAATTAAATTAAGATTAGTATTACCCACCTACTTAACGTAACTAAATTATTTCCCTGCCACTCGTGACTAATATAAATAACAATAATTACAGCCACACTGTGCTCCAATAGATAATATAATGCCAATGAATGGTAAACCCGAAAAATTAATTAGGTAGCTACAGCAAAGTATTTTCTTATATCAATTTTGTATGCAATTAAGAAGAAAAGTTATTTTTCCTTTAATTGTAATTACCATTACCTGACCTTTATTATAATTTATGCTTTACTGGGCCTTTACTTACGTAAAATCTAGGACACTAGAAGATTTAGTTGCTTTTGAGACTGCATTTGAAAAGGTGTTCTCAAAAAGAGGGAAAATGTTTACCGGGTTAAAAGTTAACAAACCTTCAGACAGACGTGATTCACTCATGTGAAAATTCAATGTGGAAACAGGTTACTTTTCCTGGAAGTAGTGTAGTGCACTACACTATCGAACTTGGAACTAACTTTTAAGGCACATACATATATACATGTTCCAAATTGTATGTATTTTTACTAAGTATTAAGTATGTAGTTGAGCCAGCTGCATGATACGTGAGCTAAAAGTAAAATTAGATGTGATTTTGACCCAGCTGTCTATCTGTCTATCTCTATTTAAGTTGTATAGCCAAAGTAACGTACATAACAGAGTAAAGAGCGAAACTCTTTGCTCTAGTTTAGTCTGAAGAGAGAAGATGAGATTGATAAGAGGAACCAAGAACCTTATGGCGTTCTGTTCAAAGTAAAGTAACTCTTGGCTAAAGGACCGATGTATTTAGCAAACAGTGCACAAACAGTACCCTTGGAGCTTACTACTTACGATTTAAAATTATAGTAAGTGAAACCGTATGTATAGGTATTGTAGGCAAATACAAAATCCTGAAGGCATAGTTGAAAGGCAGGCGGGCAAGGAAGGTAAAAAAGGAAAAGGTGAAGAGAAAGTTTGAGTTTGAGTCAAGTGGCATGGCATGCTAAGTTCTAAGTAGTAAGTACTGAGTGAGTGACATGGGTGTGGAAAGTACAAACAAATCTATACTGCAAGTGGAACTAGAACTAGAGCCAGAGTTTAGTAATAAATAAATAGACATAGCATACATAGATATTTATGTAGTGTAGTTGTTGTGTAGTGAAAGTCTAGTGTTCTGTTCTGCTGTCGTTGTCGTAATCGTAACTTTGTTTTTATTTTTATTTCATGTGTAACTTTCACAAATTGAAATTTGGACACGGACATGGCTAGTTTTAGCTGGAGGAAAATAAGGTCGGCGATTCTTTGTGTGCAGTTCAGGTGCGGGAGACGATTTTAAGTGCAGATACAGATTGTTCCCTATATAACTGATAACAGCAGTAGTGTATATAGGTAGGCTTTGTATTACGGTACTATATGTATATAACTGTACAATAAGTACCTACTTACTTTCCTTTACTGCTGTGTGGTATGGTTTTGGTGACGATGACTTGAGTTGACTAGTACAGATAGTGCAGTGCAGTTCAGTTCAGTTAGGTTAAGTATGTATAACAGAGAATGCAATTTGTATATAGGTTGATGTTGATATTGCTGGAGTAAGTAGTCGTAGACGGAGAAGAATGAAGATAGTTAGTTTGGCTTTGGACTCCTCGTTGGCTGGTTTGGTATGGTGGTGCTAACTGAGCTGAGCCGGGCACTTTTACATAGCAAACCATTTACACCAATTTAGACTCTGCTAGTGAAATCTAGAGAAGAATAGATGAGACAAGGAAAAAACCAGACCAGACCAGGCCAGGAATGATGTTACCCGTAGTAAACCTAGGTATGCCTTTTATAATGCACTGCACCGGCATTATATTTACTATTCCTCTGCGCTGCACTACTGTAACTACAATTCTATAATGCATTGTAGAGGTGTAATATACTATTTACAGTACCTAAGTGTATATGCCTTTGGCTAGTACAACCAGGCATAGGCATTGCTTTTTACTTTCGAAATTCTTTTCGCTTTTAACTCAATAAACCACATTCATTGCAAATAATTGTGGGGCAACGATTAGTAGACAGAATTAGAAATTCAATAAATAAAAATAATGTAAAATGATTTATGTCTAGACACTATGTACATAGAGACATGGGTCCCCGTCCCTGGTGTGACAATGTGACTATGACATCTGTACCATAGTTCATTGCGTACTGTAGGTGTTATGGTGTTGTAGTCAGGATTCTAAAGTAAAACTCTGTCAGGGAGAAAGAAGGAAAGTTGTAGTTGTACGTTGTACTAGGGGAGTATGTATGTATGTGTAGTTTTGAGTAAAAGTTGACTGTAGTATGTGTTGTAGTAGTGAACGTGATGAGGTAAGGAAGCCATGTAATTTAGATGGTGCTTAGCCTAAATTGCTCCCGCTTTTCTTCCCATAATAACATTTTCTCAATCTCCAATCTTGTCTCTTCTATCCTCTCGACTCGACTCAAGATCTTCTTTTCCTCTTGACTATCCAATTCTTTTCTTTTACTCTCTTCTCAATACTAATATCATGCCACGCCATGCCTTTTTCACATCACAACTCCTTTCAAATACAAACCCGACCTTTCTAAAGCGGAGCATTTACTCTTTTACTCGTCTATCTATTAGTATGTACTATTATGGAGTCAAACTTTCCACTCAACTTTCCTCTTCTAAATTCTATTTGAGCATTTAATTCCTTATAACTCTCAACTTCTAAGTGCCTAGTCCCTTCCTCCTACTTTAATTAAACATTACTCTGCAGTTGTGATGGTGTTTGAGTAACTAAGCATAACGAAATCTAAGATCTAACTTTTACAAATATTTTATTAGAATATTCATCGAATTTTTTTAATCTGAATAATGTTGCCAATGATTAATATTAGAATACTCATAACTAATTCAAAGATCTACGTCGTGCCGATAGTACTAACTAACATTGTGATTATTGCCAAAAAAAGTAAAATACTGATTTAAAATATTTAAATAGGTCAGTTTTTGGCTAAAATGTTTCAGAAAACACTGGCATAGTGCATAACGCCCGTAAAGTGAATAAAGGATACCATTTTAGTAACTGAAATTTTAAAGGGAAATGCTAGTACACAATTGTTTTGCCGCGCAGCTGTATGTAGTTAGTGTTTGCACTGTTTGCAGAAATACATACGTTAAGCTCATCGTAAATAGTATTTAGTGCTAACTACCTAAGTGAAGTAAAAGTTCATTGGTACAACTTGGCTTTCCTCCTTCTCATACATTTACATATACGTAAGTTTCTTTGGTTGTGTGAAAATTCTGCAAATATGTACATTTGGTAAAGTGGCTAACACAGTAAAGTGAAATTCTGGTTGGGTTTGGTATGCAAAAAGAGGATGCTGCATTAAATGTTAGCTTGGAGTGTATATTACATTGCATTAGGTCTCTTTCACAATCAGTAAGGAATTCATCCGTGGACTTTGTAGCGAAAGTTTGTTATTTTAGCTGTATAGTTTCACTAGTTTACTTACTCTAGTTTCTATCTGCTAATGCAATGCAATGTAATGTAATTTATGTCCACAGTCTACTTTTACTTAATTATGAATTAGCTTGTGTGCTAGTGAAACTCTCATTTAAGCTGGAGTTGTTCCCATCACCATTTTACTACAGATATACTAGTAGCGCGAAGCAGAATTTTCTATATAATTTCAGAGAAAGTAAAGTAAAATGAAGGAAAAGGGCTTTCACTTGCTTTCTCTCTATGTACTCCTTGTCAAAACTGGGATTCTCCAACTTTTGCTAACTCCAGGCGAAGAAACCTAAAGTAAGCTTATATATAAGTAGAAGTACCTATTCTTAGTTTTAGTAGTAATAAATATAGGAGCTGATGCAATGTTAAATGCTCAGTTTGCTCTTACACTTACACTTGCACTCACATACAGTACATATCCATCCATGCGATGGGATGCGTCTATTAAGCCATTTCATGCCAAAATAAACGAGAGACTAATAAAACACTGTGAATCTTTGTGTTTTTGTGAATGCAGTTCATAGTGAATGTATTGCAAACTAGGACAGGCCATAAGAACTTTACTTATTCAGTTTCTAGTAGGTTCTTATATAAAATGAATGTAAAACTCACATACCGTGTATGCTGCAATAAACCACGGTATCTGAACACTTACACACATACACTTCTATGTTAAAGCTATATTATTATTTTAAGCGTATATTATTTTGTTCAACGTTGTTCACTCTCAATTTCTTTCTTTGTACCTTAGGTATTGTCAGTCACGTTGAATAATATAGGTACTTAACTTAACATTAGATCTATAATGTTGCAAAACATACCAACATGTATTTATAACCAACATGTCGAACCTTCTTAAAGAGACAAGTGAGATAACTGTATTTAGGTAATGGGAAATATTTAAGGAGAAAAGAATGCATATGAAAATTAGCGGATAAGTAATTAAGTCTGTTATCATAAAAGAGTAATAGCTCTGGTGTGACGAGCTGCAGTAAGTTTCGTAACCTAGCCTAACTTTAGTAATAAGTGCCACTTTATGATATGAGCGTTAAATCTAGTGCATGTTAGATAGATAATAACTGGGCATTAGAAATTATGCAGTTTGTCATGTGGATAGGTTAGTAAAAGGCTGAAGTTCTCTTTAACATAAAACGAACACATAATTGTTAGAAGACAGATATGTTATCAGAGCTATTAGCAGTAAGCTGATACGAACGTAAAAGTCAACTGCATATTTTATAGTCTATCGCAAATTCGCGGAAGGAGCCTATGCGAGCACTTATGCTAGGAGAATCTGTCCATTAATGTCCGTTTGTGCTTAATGCAAGTACATAATAGTATATACTCGTAGGTACATATGAAATACTGTATAAAGTAGGATAAGAGTATAAAAAGGCAAACCAAACCAGACATTGTCCAAAAGAATTGCGTAATGATTGTGTGGGCCTACAGTAATAGTCTGAGCATAAAAAAGTATAATTTACAGGAACAAGTCTAAAATAAAATAAAAGTGCCCACGTTTGGTTGTAGTTGTAGTTGGACTTGCATGTAAGTAGGTACTATAGTTTGTATAGGAAAAACGATACTATTTATATGAAGAGAACCTCATTGTCAGTGCCATAGTACAGTAAAGTATATCGTTTAGTTAAGAAGCTATCTATGTGTATATTTTGTAACTGAGGCTATGATACTATGTTGGAGTCATTTCACTAACAGCTACTATTATCATTGGAGAGGAAACTGTTTTGTTCTCTTTAGTAGTTACATTTTACATTACATTTACAGGGAAAAGTCTAGTCAAGTCAACCCAAGTAAGGCAAGTCATGTCACCTTAAGTCAAGTCGTTAGTGTCTCTGTTTTCTAAGTTTCCCATTATACTTTTCTATATATCTTATATATCTTTATTATAGCAGAGTCCAGAATGTAGGATAGTTAATCTATAGTTCTGCTAATGGTAACCTGCATGACTGAGTTGACTTGACTTGACTCGATTTCACTTGCATTGACATCTTTTCCATTACTTTTACCTACTCATTCAATCTTTAGGATTAGCTTTCTATTGTAGCTTGTAGCGTTCTGACTATGTATAGCTCGGATTAAATTTGCGGGAGAACCTCATCTTCGTTATACTTTATACATGTAAAGTACCGTTAGCAACTATACATTATCTAGCCAGAATCAGATAACTTCGTTACTCTCTTTGTCAACTTGTTTCTTGATTTTTATTTTATTGCAGTAAGTTACTGAGTTGCATACTGATACAGACTTTTCTCATTCACTTAGATTTCCACCGACTTTTTACAGGGAATTGACTTACTTTACCTGTTTTGGATATGATACATTTAATTTACATAATTAGGTTTCCGTATATTGGATTCAAAGTTTTGCATTGAACAATACTATAAATTGCTGCGTATTACTTACTGATACAGATAATTTCATGCTTTCGGTATTTCCCACTTCCCAACCCAAAAGTTTGGACATCCGGGATGATTGGGAAAGTTCCCATTGGAAATGGGAAGGTTGTAGATAACATTACGCGTATTATACTTTCCCAAAACTCGCTATTCTCAACTTTCCCACTTTTTGATCCAAAAGATGGACCATTCCACCCGGGAAAGAAAAGAATATTACCATAGTGGATTATTTCACCCGAAACTCTGGATAATTTAGTATTCTTGTTGCTAGATTAATGGAAGAAGTACATATTATGCCCTTGGCACATGTACCTCTTATGAACTACCAATTTTTCCAGAGTTTCACCAAGAATGAAGAAATCTAATTATAATGTTGGTAATAATTAATTTAAAGATATTAATTTCGATAAATAATTTCAGTTTGTTTTGAAAAATTATAAATAATAGTTAATAATAGATGCATCGCTTATAATGACATCTTGGCAATTTGCGTATGTAATTAAACAGCAAAGAATGTATTCCTGAAGGCAATGTATGCCTACGACAAGAAGCATGGACTTCACTTGAATTGGATACTAAATGTATTATCACTGAAGTACATTGTTATAGTATTCACATATTTAAGTATATGTACTATGTATGTGTATGTAGTTAAGGGATTGTTGCAGAAAAATATGCAGAAAGCCCTGAGAGTATATTATATTGATAGTGATGTGCTTCTGGTGTACTAAAAGACATTTCCATCCCCTATAGTAGTAAGTACCTATGGTACTTAATGTCGAATTGGTTGAATGTAGTTTACAGATGATTCCCTTACCAGTTCGATTTGGAGTTCACAATTGTATTTATAGTAGAGTGAACATGCAGTATATGTAGTGTACTTAGGTAGTAGGTTTTAGTTTACTGGACTGTATGAGATAGAGAGTGAAGACGAAACATTACTATTGCCTCCTTGGATTAGAGGGAATCGGTTGATGGCTGCAGTTGGTTTAGTTAACTTTACGTTAGAAGGCTTCGGCTTTGCGATTGAAATGGAATAGATTGAATGTGATAGGATTCGTTAAGTAAATCCTGGTAGCAGTGCCATAGATTCCTAACATACGATTACATATCTGCAGTGGTACATGCTACATATACATTGTATCCATTATACATGTACCTATGTGTATCTTTTGCAGTGGTAATATCACTGCAGATACGTATCTTTCATTCCTTCTGTGTTTATGTGTTTTACTCTGCACTATATGAACTACTATTCACATAGTATCGCTAGATAGTATTTAGTTTCTTCTATTTTTTTCTCCTAAATTCTCTACACTACTACTACTATGTAGTATACGTGTTTAGGTAACCCTAGAGTTGCTATGGGCCGAGGAAGGGAAAGATTACAAGAGTTTGAGATTTATTTTCAGTTCAGTCTGGTTTCCTTCTTCTGGACTGTAATACATGTAGAAAGCAAATGCTTTGGGTTAGCGCTAGCTATACGCAATACTATTATTTGGATTTTGTATGGGAGTCATATATATCGTAGTCCCAAAGCACCATCTGGCACAAGAATCGTAAAATTATATGATATTTTAAATGACCACATTCGTCGTTCGATGATTTTTACCGAAATGACACTTCAGCAAAAATGAAATTCGACTACAAAATAGGCTGATTTATTTTAAATGCTTGCTAATAGTATTTAGTTGTAATACAAACACAAATTCGAAATTCCTTTTCTTATAATTGCAATGTAATTGTAAAATGAGTTTTTGTTAGGTAAGTATGTTACGTGAATATGCTACATACTGTGTATTAATATCTGTATATTCATAGGCATTTAAATATTTAAAATAACAGAAGCTTTAGATTGGCACTGCTTTTTCGCTACCCGGTTTATCTCATATGTGATGTATCTGTATGTACTGTATATGCCTACAACATATACCTATATACCACTAGAAGCTGAATACACTTTATATACTGTCTGCACCATAGAATGCAATAATGGAATGATGAGGGAAGGGAAAGAAAGTATATAGTATTTGTAGTGTCAGTATTCTGTAGTGTCCCTTGAAAAGCAAACTCTTCTCTTGTGGATGGGCAATGTCCGGGGAAACTCCCGGGTTGGGCACTTGTCCTGTCCGGATGACCATATATTTTATTATCGAAGTTGCCTCTTCGATTCCAGTTGGTGCTCATCCGTTGCATTTAAATGGCTTTGAAAATTTCTCTGCCAAATACGTAGTCCATGCAGTTACTACGGATGCGGAAGAAGGGTCGGGTCCGGTCCGTGTCATATGGCTATCACACTACGTATTTGCGAAAACTACTTTACTATAAAAAGGATTGTATTTAGACTGTATGTATACTCATGCACGGGTGGATGCATTAAAGGAAACTAAAGCTTACATAGTGATCACATCACATCAGATGATTCTAAAGAAAATACGGGTAGGATAAGTAATACATACGTAACGTAGTAATAGTAATAACATTGCTCTCTGTGTGACGTGATTTAAAACTTTAGTGCAGTGCATTCCATACAGTTTTTGGTCCTAATGTTGCGCAAAGTCAAGCCAGCAGAAGCAGAGCAGATCAAAGTTGATTATGAACTTACCTGCTATAAATTGTGTAAAGATACTTAAAGGTATTTTAAAGCATACACTCCAAATGCAAACTAAGCTTGCACTGCACAAGAAAATGTTTCTAAAGGTTAAATATTCTCAAATTCTCTATTTATGTCGCATATGATGGTTAAAATTGAAATCCTCTTTTCCCATGTGCACTCTTTCTCATGTAAAACTGTTTTCTGGAAAATAAATATGAAACGAAATGTCAACAGAGTAGAGTGACTCGAAGATAAATGGATAAGTAAAGTAGCCCGATTGGATTTTTCCAAGGGAAAAAGAGCCAGAGTGGCTCTTTTATGGCTATTTGCTCATAATGTGCTTCTGCAACGTTTCTAGATGCATCTAATGTAAGTAAAGTACCTACGTATGTGTTGTTACCATGTACTATATTTGGTAGCCTTAGATTGGCTATTAGATAAACTATGAGGAAAACATCGTTAGTTAGTTTAGTTTAGCTGAAGGCATTGGATTGCATGCTTTCATAGTTCATGCCTTTCCTGTTGTACTTGTACTTGTAGTCTTGTAGTGTACATACATACTATAATGTGTGTAGGTACATTACATAACGTATCGGTCTATCATTTCCTCTCGTTTGCTCTGTTCGGCCATGGGATTGAACTGAACTGGTTTCCTTTGGTTTAGTTGGTTGGTTGGTTCTCAGAGCGTTTTTTCTTCTCCCTTGGGCTCTCAGATTGATCCTGGCTTGGCTTGGCTTGGCTTGGCTCGGACTACACCATACCATACCACTGGACGAGTTTTCTACTTTCTTTTTCTTTCACTACATATACACAACACAACACAGTACAGGAACATGCTTAAGATTGCACTGCTTTCTTTTCTCCTTTGGTGTTCTTGGCTACTTCTAGAATGCTTTCTTTCTGAGAAAAGTTGTCTGGGTTCACTTACGTTAGATCAGAAGAAGAGCTGTGAGCTGAGACGAAGAGACAAGTCTTTTTGAAGAGAAGAGAGAAAAGGAGATCACAGTATCTACAGTTCAGTTGGTTTCCTTTCCATAAGAGTTACATACAGAAGAAAGAGTCTAGAAATAGTGATAGTAATAGTAAGTCTAGTCATGTCTTTGGACACGAACTCCTATTTCATTTCGAGATTTATAAACATTCTCGTCCCTCCCTCTCTATATGGAGGCAGTCAGGTGAAATCCCTGTTGATAAATGGACTTGGACTAGCCACTCCTTAGTATATCCATTATCCAACGTACTATGTACTATATACAGGCATATACGAATCTACGGTACGTAAGTAAAGTACGTAGGCAGGACAGGACAAGACAGAAATGTTAGTATTTCTAGGAAAGCTATTTTTGTATGGTTCAATATATCTCTAGTATAATACAAGCTAAGTTTGCCTAATATCAATTCATATTACGTAGGCAGTATCGTTAGTTATAAAATAATGTTTTCTATTCATCCCCTGACTTGGCCTTCTGCGTTATGTTTTGTTGTGTAGATATTCTATTGTATCTATTTATTGAATTCTTGAGAGGAAGAATATTTATGAACACGTATACAGAAAACTGAAAATGGCAGCGTAGGTGTCTTCATAAAAGAAATGACGATATTACACAACCAAATGTACCTAGCACCTATCTAGGCCATGCATTGGGGTCCTTTGGATGTTTGTATGAGTTTATTGCTGAAATTATTCGTAATGTGGTGACACAGTGTTACAATGTATATTTACTGCAGTAATGTATAGTAGTAGTACAGTACAACAAGGCAACAGTAAAGTTTCTTTATATTTATTGGGATGGAAAGAATAGTGTGGGTGTGTAGTATTTTCTGTAGATTAGATAAGTAGGCTTCTTACATAGGTTAAGTTAAGGATATACGTTTTTTGCAAGAAAAACAAGGTATATTGTATTACTACAGATATTATGTAAGGTAATAATGCCTGTAGGGTACTTCGCTATAGTTCTGTAGTCTGTAGTAGTGTTCTATGTGCTGCTGTAATGTATCAGTAGATTGTGTTCTTCTAGACAACATATCAAAAGAGTGAGTGAGCAGAAAAAGGGAAATGTATCCCCAGATGTGGTATTACTAGCTCTAAGTTCGGGGATACAATACAATTTACACAGGTACAATACTACATACATACATGCAATACACTAAAGTTGGAGAACAGAACTGATGTGATGTAATGTGAATGTTGTATGGATATGGATATGGATGTAATGTAATGTAGACATGTAGACCGTCAGAGGGTTGCTCTCTTTCTCTTGGTCATACTATTTGTACGTTTGTTTATACAGTCCAATGAAACTAAGCAAGGATTTTAGACCAAGACTCAACTTAAGACTAGTAGTCCATTTCCGAAGATTTTTTTCCTTCTTATACTTGTACATGGTAATGGTACTACTGTGCTAAGCTATTTTTTACTTGTGCCATTTACGTTGGTACCTATACATTTATTTATGTATGCAGGATATATGTACACAATGGCAGTGCTGGAAAGTTCAAGTGAAGTCGTTTTCCTTTCTTATTATTCCAAGATTCGTGTTGTAAATATGTAATATCCAAAACAATGTTTGTTATAGCTATTTATATGTATGTAGGTAAATATATTGCTTATAGTCCACTAGATAGCAACAGTACGTGTGCTTTCTCCGTTTCTCTACATGCTACTACTATTTATGTAAGTATTATGTAGGAAGGGTTGTGTAGTGGTTCATGTTTTATTTTTTTCTGAAATTACTACATTCATTTGTACTTGCATATATTTATATTTACTGGAGGATATATATCTTGAAATTGCATGGACATACATACGTCTAGTGGCAGCTTAGCTAAGTTAGTCTCGCTTGTCTGAGATATGACGGCCTAGTTTAGTCAAAGTCTTTCAGTATGTATATCTCGTGGTTTTCTCCTTCGGTCTTGCTTGACATGGGAAAGGAAGGCAGGCATGGATGATAATCTGGTCTTCGTGGCCTGGCTTGGCCTACTATTTGTAATAGAAGATCCGTATATTTATAATATAACACTTACATAAGGTAAGTAAATACCTAGTACAGATATTCTTTATATAGGATTTGGCCTCGAGTTCTTACTTTGTGTACCGAGAATCTTTTTGTATGTATAAAACATGTATGACCTGCTCTGGATTTTCTGTGTGCTGTACTGTATGGTTGGTGTCTGTATGACCAAAGGACTAAGGGAGTAGAAAAAGAAAAGTGAGCCGAAAATCCAATAAAATGGAGATTTACGAAGGGGATCCTTTGTATTCCGTCCGTGAGGCGAGCAGAGGAGAAAGTCCATTTCTGTTACAAAACTGTCACACTCAAATATTTTTTGTTCCATAGCTAAGGTTTAGGTTTGGTTGGGTCAAGTCAGATTCTAGTCTACTGCCTCTGCTGACGTGACGTGAGCGTGAGCTAAGCTATGCAAGCGAATAATGTTTTCCATTCCATGCCATGCCACTGTTTTCTAAAGTTACTGCTTGGGGAAATGTGTTGCGTCTTGTCCAACTTTAATAATATCGAAATAGAATTTTATGGGCGACATATGCAGCTGGGGAAAGATAGACTTGCAAAAAACTAACTCAGCCTTGCATTTCAATAGAAATAAATATCGTGCCTTGCCATGCCTTCAGTCCTGAACTCAATAAAATGTATCCTACTCAATTGTACATTCTGGTTACCATGTTCTAGGTAGATATTGCCTAATTATTATGCAGCAATATCCAACAACAAATATTATATTGGGATTTTGACCGAGTTTCTTTCATTCGGG
>JAQFYC010002033.1:0-28630 GCA_034694165.1 Tomocerus mixtus | reverse complement strand
CCGCCACATCAAAAATTAATTAATTTTAATAAATAATTAATAATAAATAATATTAATTAATTTATATAGATAACCGTATATAAAATATATGTTTATATATGTTTATGTGTGTCTGATACTGATGTGGTACATATGTGCTTACATTTTCATCATATCTAAATCAGCTAAAGGTGTTTTTGAAGGGTATAAAAAGTAAGCAAATATCTTTTATGTAAGTATGTCGTAGATACAGGGACAAATCAGAAACAGGCACAGGCATACATTTCACGTAAATAATATCAATAAATACAATTATTACACACAGATCAAAAACACCCTTAGCTAATTAAATATAATGAAAATGTAAGCATATATTATGTACCACATCAGTATCAGATACACATAAACATATATAAACATATATTTTATATACGGTTATCTATATAAATTAATTAATATTATTTATTATTAATTATTTATTAAAATTAATTAATTTTTGATGTGGCGGAGGGGAATTGTCGCGGAGGGGAATTGTCGTGGAGGGTAATTGTCGCGAGGGAAATAGTCGCGAGGGGAATTGTCGCGGAGGGGAATTGTCGCGCGAGGGGAATTGTCGCGGAGGATAATTGTCGCGTCACCCAGTACATGCAATTGGTATATTGCCATCGACATTTTATCATTCAACATTAATGCTACTCGAAACCTGCAAGAACCGCAAGCTTCACTTCGCGAAATACAATATACAGCTGATTGACCTTTGGTTGGTGTAGAGTGTAGGGATAAGGGTGGGTACAACCGACAGAGTATACTACACGTACAGTAAAATGTTTAATGGAGTAAGGGTCTGTCTGTGAATGTACTTTAGTTAGACATGCAGCTATTCGTCTTTTACTATTACCAACAGTTGTAGTTGTGATAATTACTAATTACATAAGATATTCCTAAATGGAACAACAAATAGCATAGTCGACTAAGGTAGGCTTGGTAGGCTGTTAAAAATGTATAACAAATGGGTAATGTATTCGCTTGACTTGTGACAGACGTTGGTCAGCCGACATACTGATGCAAACAAGTATAATTATACCCTTAAGGGTAGCCTCCAGTTGGAGCAAATTCATGAGAATCTATTTAGCGTGCACATGTAAACTCCTACACAAAATTTTAAATTTTGCCATTTCAGGATTTAATGCCTTTAACTCAATAATGGGTACTAAAAACGTCGAATGTTTTTCTGGAGATGCCTTCAAGGTTCTGCTCGGACACATGGTTCCCCGATTTTTGCATTAACTTTTAATTGAATCAGGAAAAAGTTCCAGTTTTCCCGGAAAAATTTTCTGATATTTTCGACAAAGTTTGAAATTCACAAAACAAAATCATGTCTCCTTCCCTGATAGCTAACAACCTTAATTTAGGTAGGTGGCTCATTCATTCGGACAGATCGAATTTTAATTGAATCTCCATGAAGTGAGGGAGTAGGAAAACATGTGTATGTATTTGCTTCGTCTGGTGCCTACCCTTTCGCAAAGGCCAGTCAAACAGTATATGGCCAAGCCTACTGTAAAATTATAACATTGAACATGTTGTCCTATTTCTGCGTGTGAAAGGTTTTCCGAAGGTTCATTTTCAGTAGAACTATTTTCAGATTATTATGTAATGCATACTCTTTCAATAATTATTACTCCAGATTTCATATCAAAATTTTTAATTAATGCTATAATATGTGAATCGACTGATTAAAATATTTGTTATTTGTATTAAAGACATATTATTGTAGTATGTATGACATGCCAAATGAAATAGAAACATGGTTTCAGTATTCATCGAAATGATTTATTGTGAATTGTCCACATGAGGCAACTTCTTACGCTTTAAGTTTCGTTTATGTATCGTAGTTATTTAATAATACGCAGTTTTTTGTATATCTTTCTACACAATAATTATCTACGATTTCTAGTAAGTTATTATTATGCATTTACATATCGTTAGTATATATTAGGTAGTAGTACTATATTTTATAGTCTCACTTGCGCTTTGCTTCCATACAAATACAACTCAAAGCATTTCGTGAAACTGAGGACACAATAAATTAGTGATCACAGGACAAACTTTGGGGTTACACATAAAATACTTACATTTAACATAACTTTAAAATTATTATTATAAATTAGAATAATAAATTAAGCTTCAGCCTACAATTGAAAACATATTTATTATGACGAGGTTGAACTGCTTTTGTTGCAGCTTAGTAAACATACACGTGGTCTGGTCTGAGTTCCATTCTTGAAAACATTTTTAATAAATTAATTCTTGATATATATACGTGCACAGAAAATGTACAGTCATTAATAACAATAATATAATAATACTCTATTGGGGTTATTGCATACTTAATTGCCTCTACATATTCAAGCTACGTAAAACAAGGATTAAAATAAGTAGCTTAACTACTATTCTGCTTTAACATAGTTATTTTGCAATTTACTATGTACAATACATTATTGGTTTCTTCCGACTCATAGAGCATCTTACTAAATGAACTACTGGCTTAAAAATTCATCTTTTCATGAAATGCATAATAACACAACCAAACCGAGAATTCCCTTTAATATATTCACTATTTAAGGTATGGCTACAGGAAAATCAATCAGCTTTCAGGAAACACTCCCTCATTTTAATCGTGGATACAATAAAGGTTAAATGCACACGTTGTAGACAAAACTAATTGTAAATAAATGAAAAAAGTCAAAATATATCTAATAATGTGCTCGAAGAAATATTTATTTTTAAAGATATACTAGTAGAATAAAACAAACGTCAAGATTTGTTAGAATTTTTACGTTTGAACCAACATAAATATACAAAAATAAACGAGTATCTAATCTACACACTAAATAATTTTCACTTTCACTACTGCTACAATAAAACCATGTAAGAATGGCCGCTGCATTATTCAAAGGCCACGTATATTTGGTTTGGTTTGGTTAGTGCTGCCGAATCTTGTTACGTATTATAATATAATAATAGTGCATTTCTGTCCTAAAAACAATCACCCCTATTGCTGATAGGTTGTTATTGAAGTAATAAATAACTCTAATATTCACAATAAACTACCTTTACAAAATAAACGTAATTAGTTAAATACTTAAAATTAGTTAACGAAGAGTTAAACTGTAAGAAAGTCACAAAATATTATTAGTACGGTAAAGTATTCAAAAGACTTTGTTAACTGAAGTAAAAGAAATCTAAAAAAGTAGTTTCCACCTTGTAAAATTAGTTAATCATTTGACATAATAGACAAAGACTAGAAATTAAGCTTACTGTGTGAACTCAGATTACTAAACAAAGAGTTTTAGCTTACTCCATTGTTTTGCTTTCACTACGAATGATAAATATTATACAATATACAAATACACTTTGCTCCTAATTCAAAACTCAAAAACAACTATACTTTTTTATAAAACCTTTCTGCATGTAATTGTACACCAAATATTCAAAAGAAAACTAATTAGTCCTTAAAACAAAGCTTTGATCTTTCCTATTAATTAAAATCCACTCTGGGCTAGCGTAGGAACGTATACCTACTACCTATTATATTAGCATCATATGCCAAGATAATTTCGCGAGTCTTTAATTCTGTCCTTTCTAAATGCCAACTTTGGAGAAAGCAGTCTTACTTTCACCATACATACAAATACTTACACAATAATATGTACTACCAAGGCTCACTTTCAGCGTACATGCATTACATTGCATTATTTACTAATAAGTTTCCCACTTTCCATTCGCATTCGAACTGTAAAATTTGTTCAGACTATTCGGACAAACACATTTCTAGTAAACCAATACAGAGAATTGGGTCAAGTACTTACACATCAAGTAAATAAGTAAGAAGTTATAATTTTATAGTCAATACTGCTTAAATATAGATTGGGATCAGTTAAATCAGTTCATCTGCAGTTGTTACTCAAAACCTTAGAATTTCAGCTCAATTAATTAGTACCTAGTCATAAAAGCAGATAATTAGTTTTTTTACCTGTTAGAGTTATAGTTAGATGTCATACAGATATTACATATAACATTATTACAATAGTAAAAGTATAGTCAGTAAAGGTCAGCAGAATTTCTCAGGCCACTTCTCAAAGACATGACATTTAGAGTCAAATTTCATAATTTAATGTAGCTTATCATTAGTTCATATACCACAAGCCTTTGTATTTACACGGAGCAATTGTCTACCTTGCAAGTTTCTTCTATTCTTGTGTAAAGTTTTCATATGATACAGTACATAGTACAGATATTGTAAAGTAGGTAAGTAGACTACGACTAAAGACCTATCAGTATTTGCTAATTCCAGCTCTAGATTCTATAGATAGTAGACTCCTAATTTATAAATGTGTTTGCCGTTGTCTCTCTTTGTATAATACCTAGTATAACTACTCTGATTAACCAGCTATACTTATAGTAGAAAGTGCGAGCGGGTGAACATACAGTTACCTTTACTCCCATAAATACAAATTACATGAAAATGGTTTGACTTTCTTGACTGGAGTCTTTCTTTCATTTCTTTGGAGGTTTAGCACAAATTCGTATTTACCTAATTCCCTTGTTCACATTAGCTAATTCATTTACTTACGTACGTTAGCAATTAATACAGATACACAGTAATAGCAAGGCAGTGTGTCTATCCGTTGAAACAGAACAGTAGCTTTGACTTACTTACATTTATTCTAATTCCTTGTCTATTTGTAAGTATCATTCAAAGCTACGTAATCTAATGCATTTAATTGCAATGTAAGTATCTCTGAGCTTTGCTAGGCAAAGTTCTGGGGAAAATGTATTGTAATGACATTACCAATTACAATTCCGTTGCGATATTCTCCGCAATTTTACAAATAAAATTTCGAAGCATTACATTTACATACAGTAGTAAGTAGTTTGGTAATTTGGTACATATGTATACGTATCCTGTTGGTTTTCTTTGCAGTTCTTTTCATTTCCACTGTACAGACCCTTATTATCAGAGTTCTCAATTTGCACAGAGTTACTTAGTATATTGTATCTTCTTGTATTTCGATGACTTGTTTCCCCATTTGTGATAAATTTGTTCAGCTGCTTACTATTTCTGCAGAATACAGCTCCCACTCTTAATTGCACACATCATTGTACAATTTCACATCAGATTTGCAAGCTTATAAATCACATTAATGATTCTAATCCCTATTTTCAGCTTTTCAAACTGCAGCTTGATTAGAGTTCACTTGCCAAATGATGATGTGTGCTTTTTCAGTTCGATGATTTGGATCTGGAGGGGATTTTAGCACACCATCGCCGTCATCTCCGTCTCCTATAGAAATGCAATTAAAGTACACACCCATTAATTATAATTAATAATTTAATTTTTAATAAAACTCTTAATTTGTGAGTATCGAAAAACGAAACAATCTTTCAAACTTTAGCGCCATAATTTTGACAAACTATTGAGCCAATAATAGTTAATCTAGAAAATCATTGCAGCAATCATTCAAAGATAAAAAGGATTATTTTCTCTTAGAAACGATATAAATCTATTAGAATTAGTTTTAATTTACGAAAGTGAATATTTAATATCATTTTAGTATACAGTTGATAGTGAATATTAGCAACTCAGGTTGTAAACTTTCACTTTCACCTTCCTTTCTCCATATAATATAGTAATGGAGAAAGTGGAGGAGAAATACAAGGTAGATCAGCAGAAAGTCTTTAGACAATTTAAATAGTAGATGCTACAAGAAAGGCAAGAGTGAAAGCTTAGAAATTGAATGTACATACATTAGTGCTACTACAATTATTTGTAAAAGTTTTGTAAATTGTAATATTTTTTAAAAGGCATGGACAATACAAATTATATTGCAATTGCAATTTGCAATATATTGACCCTTTTGTGAATAGCGTTGTATATACAGCTATATGTGAGTACTACCAAACTACAGACTAAGGACGTGTTTACAAATTCTACAGGCAATAACTATAACTATATTACAATACGGTTACGTTGGTGGTTACAGTGGTTACTTACTACCAACTATAAAGTAGTAAATAGATACTAATTAATACCTATAGCAGTAAAAGTATCCGCAACATTGATTGACAGTCCTAATTAAACAAACGTGTTTAATTATTTACATAGATTAAAGTTATATAATACATGTATAGTTTAGCAGTAAGTACTATAAACGTGTAATTTTTATTCAGTTATTTCTTTCTGATTCTTATAAGTAGGCAGTATATGTCTAGTGGTATTAAAGTATTAAATATAGGCGCAGTGATAGTATGTGATTAATAAATAATTATATCACTTTAGTCAGCAAGGTAGTTATAATTAGCAAGATTGAAGAAAATTCGTATTAGATTCGCAATCAGAGGAAGAAAAGTTCGGTTAGCAATTCGTGGCATTGGCATTGGCATGGTATTCATAATATTATAGGGCGCTACTACAATTAAACAGAATTATTTGTGGGGTATCCGAATTTCTAAAGGAAATCTACAGGGATATTGGTAGGATAAAGGAAAACTATGGTTAAGGTTTAGGAATATTATTTAGAGAACCGAATTATAGTGTTGATATCTCTTTATGAATAAAAGAAACGCTTATTATTACCAAACGCAAAGAAAACTAAGATTTTCAACGAGTAATAGTAATTAGTAGCAACAGCAACAAAGTAAGAAAAATAATTCAACAATATTGCAACAACATGAATTACAGACAGACTGGATAGAGCATCGTATCATATCAGCATTTCTTACATTACAGAATTGCAGACTATCAATCAATGGCACAATACAAAAGTAGAGTAATTGCATAATATATTACAGCCATTACAGTGTGAGCTGTGAAGTGAAATAAACAATTAGTGCAAGATGTGTACTGTACGAATACTTAAACAAACAAACAAACAACTTTAAGCATGTGCTCAGTGAAGCCAGAAATAAATGTAAGGAACTTTAGAGATAGAAAACAATAAGATTACTATTATTGCGATTAATTTATATTCTAGAATATTAGGATTATGAAACAAACAAAATAAATAGGTAATAAAACAAAACAATAACGCAAGGCTCACTTACAAGAATATGAATGTACGTACGTTGTGTTTGTCAAATGAACAAGTCTGATCAACAAGACACGCCAATTGGTTTCTCAAGGCGGATTTATTTCAGGGGTGGACAATGGATTTCAAAAACAGGGAACTTTTCACTAATGTGCTCGTGCTCTCAATCGTTTAAGTAGGTAATTCTAAAATGGATTCCATGGGCTTTTCTACATTTAGCACGAGATAAAGTATATCGGTAAAAGTGGAGAAAGTGGAGAAAGCAGCCTTTGTGAAAATTGAAAATACTTTCGTGAAAAATGAGATTATACATTCAGGCACTAACTTTTTAATTATTTGTGACATTATCAATGTTAGCAATCACGTAGCTTTAGAATAGAAATCAAAATCGCTATTTGAATTAATAAATTAATGACCAAAGTAATAAAAAAACTGCATACTGTTAATAAATACCTAAATAAATATGCTATATAGAACGTATGTAATACTTAGTTTTTGATCTAATTCCTGTGTAATACTACATTTGGTAATTGGTACCTACTTACTCGTAGTAAGGCTTAAGGATTATATATAATTCCTTATTGGCAACTTATTTTGCAGCAGTAAAATAATATAAACAATTGTAAAACTGGATTAAATGCATTTCACTTATTAAACTACAAGTAAATATTAGAGTAGGTACTCTTATTCCATTCGTAAAAAATGTTTTGACTATTGGTAAAAGTGTGAGGCAATTCTAATTTATGAGGTTGTTCTGGTTATTTAAATCAGTATTATTCCCTTCTACTGGATTAGAATCTATATTCGAATTTTCTTCATTCTGATCTAAAACAGTAGAAGAGTCTGAGATGTTTTCAGAATTATGAGGGGAAGAAGGATATGATTTTTCTGGGCTACAATTATGTGTAGTCACTTCTTGGCCTTGACTTTGACTTTCTTCTGGTAAATGGGATTTTGGGGAGGAATTTGTTAGGGGAAGTGGAGATGTGGATTTTGAGTCGTTAGGAGATTTGTCATTAGACGTAATTGGCAAATATTGAGGAGGTGGAGGAGATTCTGAAGGAGACTCAGGCAAAACGATGGATTCCATTAGCGAGTTTTGTGAGTCGCAAGACTGAGGAAGTTTCCAGACTATAAGATGGCTCGCCGTGTCCCCGTCTGCTTCGTCAACTGTTTGTCGCATTAGAGAATATACAATACAATACAAATACAGTAGGTAATCTACATACAGCAATAATGCATACGAAAACAGTACAAGTATAAATAGCAATACCTAAACATAATGATTATTATTAGTAGGTAATAATATAGAAATAGCAATCCATCTCATTTGCTACTCAAATAAATCGTAATTAAGGAACTAATAAATTAATAAGTAGGATGCACACAACAATGGGTATTGTAGGGATTATGCCTTCATTATTTTCAATCCATCGCAGTCGCAGCAGCCACATTTTGAAATCATATCGTTAACATATACAATCAATACGTAGCAAAAACATCCACTTGACGTAAAAACTCTAATTTCGTGATATGCTAGTGATAATTTCTTAGAAATGAAAATTCATCATGTGGCAAACGAAATATCAATGCTTGTTGCGCTTCGGCTAAAACATTTTAGCATAATCGTGCTATTTATTATTTAAAGCAATCACTTACCGACTCTGAAATCGATATAACCTTCTCCGCCTGATATCACCAACATTGAGTTTGACTTTGGAATTCCCGATTCATCTTTTTCAACTTCAGCAGGTAAAGCAATTGAAGTAGAAGATCCTAAAAATAAACACAAAGTTATAGGTTTGGTACGAATTACAAGTTAGCTGTAGCAATATTAAAGGCAACAATCACTTTCTGACGCATGTTAACATTGATAGTTATCAAAATAACTTCTCTAGTGAATAAACAAAACAATCATTTGCAAATATTTTGGAACATTTTAAAAAATATTCAAACGTGCCATTCAAAATTACAGACAACTGTAAATTACATTTCAATTTGTAAACCCAAAAATACGAATTATATTACTTAATTAGAATTAGCGATTTAGTTCAGTACTTATAAGTACTAATTAATTATGCAAAAACCTTGATAAAAAGGTAGTCGTGGGAAAAATTAGGTGAGAGTTTGGTAAAAGTAGGTAAATACAGAACACTGAAGTACCATAATTCTCTTGAAAAGGCGAACCTGGAACAGCAACGAAGAATTTGACCGCATCTCTATGTCCATGAAAAGATAACTGAGCCTGAGACATCGAACAATACGGGATTTCTTTTCCGGATTCTTCAGCACCAGCAGTAACTCGTATTATAGTACCCGGACTTTTAGTACCAATGCTAACAGGATTTGAAAAGGTGGTCGTCTCAGACAGGGGAACGGAAATTATCACTCCATTTCCAGTGCCAATCCAAAGTCGATGGCTGGCTACTAACAGGGCTGTAATGCGAGCGTAAGAAAACCCTAATTTCCCTGTTCCCAACATTTTTGATACATATGGCTCGATGTCAACATCTTGCAGATGTTCGTGTGTTTCTGCATGATATAATCTCAGTGTTGAGTCTAATCGAATTGAAACCCAGACGCCATCGCCGCACCAGGCCATCTGGCGTACTTGACTCTCTTTTCGAGGATGAGCTTCAAATGTTGTCTATAAAAGATATATTGGATTTGTTAGAATTTAATACATTAGAATGTATATTGCAATTGATTGCTAATCTTTCATAATTGTTAGAGATCTAACCTTGACTAGTAAACTTGACACATCCAGAACGTGAATCTTGTTACGAAATCCGCACCAAACATCTTGATTGACAACAGAAAGACAACGAATTGAATGGTGTGGTTGCTGACACAAATCTAGTAAGTAATAACCAGACAAATCCCATTGTCCATCGACACCGCGACGAAAAATTGCAACAGTTCCGTTTGCCATTGATACAAATGTGCGACCACTCAAATGCCTGGAATATATTTAATAAAACTGTCAAAAAATGTTTCTTCTGATGTTCTTGTCCTATTATGTATAAACTTGTGTGACTTACGCAATAGATAAAACTGAATCAGGTAGACGAACTTTGTGAAGACATCTGTCCCACTGAGCCACCGCAGAATGAACATAAACGAATCCGGTCTGAGCCCCTAGCCACATTGTGGGTAACACGCTTGACATTTTAGTTTCTATAACCCTGGCGCTCCCAACGGCAACTGAATTTGATGGGGAAGCCGTTTGCTCAAGGCTATTTTGCAGACTGGAGTATGTGGAATCTTTATCGTCTTTTGGAACATTTCCACCATTTTCCTTTTCGCTGCTGCTTTCGCCGTCTCCTTCACTTCGTTCCTCCTCCAGTCGGATCTCACTTGCAATCTCAGTCTTGGGAAAATCAGTCTTTCTATTACTACTCGTGCTACTACCGCTACTACTACGCCTTGATGAAATCCTCGATTCCTCTTTTGTTACGTTTTCACTGTTGATAAAGCTCAACGTCCCAAACTTATCACCTTCACCTTCTTTTTGTTCGGGAGAAGTCAGAGAAATCCCTTCATCGCCTTTTATGTCGTCCTCTTTGGCTCCTGGAAAAGAAAATACAGATAATAAATATATTTTCTGAAATGTCTGCTTTCAATTGTCCATTAAATTTTATTTTATTTTACCGGGAACACACGCAATACACAGGAGATGGGAAGAGCAAACATCAAAAGTGAGAAGCATATCCGCCGGTCGATTGGCATCAATTATCGTAACGCGACTTGCTGAGTGAGTAGCTGTACATATCCATACATGAGGAGAAGTGTAATTCCTACTCGACTCTCGTTGTTTTGAACGACCTCCAGTTAAGTCAACTCCAGAAGCACAGAAAATCTTTACAAAAGAAACATTCTCATTAGAAACAAAATCAATACAAATTACTTCCAACTACAATTACATCTCCAGGAACAAGAAACCCAGAAACAATTTCTCGTGACAAATTGACAATAACATGCGGGAGCCAACCTTCATTCCAGGAGTTTGTTCCATGAATGGTCGACAGTAAATGGGTACAGGAACCGGTAAGTGCTTTCCATGAACCGGTGTAGGAGCCATAGATGAAGCTCCAGCAGTTCCTGCTTTTGATGGCGAGTCTTTCGATCCGGCTATACCTTGAGACGCTGAACCGGATGACTTTGCGGGCAGGCTCCAGCCATATGCCTATTAGTAATAAAATGTACGAAAACATTAGTACATACGCCGCAATTAATTATAATGGAGAAAATTGACTAGTTGTCTAGTTCGCAGTATGAGATAAAAATGAAATATGATTACCTGCATGCGACCGTCATCTTTACGAACATGAGCTTTAATCTGTTTATACGTTGTTTGATCTCTTCTTTGTTGTGGGTCTCCTAAGCGCCTCAATTGCAATTTCTCCGCTGACCTTAGACATAGGGAAACATACAGAATAATGAACAACTGCTCAGCACTAGCTACACGCAAGCTAGCAGATGACTCTAATTAAGTGTTACAGATAAACATTTTAGAATAAGAATAGCAAGGTACATGTCAGTTCTGGCAGGTCTCATCGATTCCAGAGCTTGAGTAGACGGTACAGGTCCACCAGGTATTTTAGTTGGAGATCCATGGGGTACAATCCCACCCCCAGACACCAACCTATCTGTAGTCATTCCTGCTGTTGGCGGAGTGCTCTTGCTGAATAAATTACTAAAACTGTAACAAAATAAATGAATTATATTATTAAGGCATGTTCCAGGAAAGAATCTCAATCAAAAATGTCAATTCTTGTAACTTAAAAATATCTTACAAGTTTAAAATTCCCCGGTTATTTCTTTTCTCCAAGGAAGGGTCTTGTTTAGCAGCTCGGAGCATCTCCGTCCATCTGACTGCATCCTGAAGCTCCATAAAACGCTCTTTGTACTGATTTCTTTCCATTAAAACTCTAGCCATTTCTACCCGGGTAAACCGTTTTCTTTGGGCTAATGGGACATCTTCCTCGTCGTCAGATTTATTATTCCCTTTCTTTTCCAGTTCTTCTTTTGTTTTCTTTACTTCGTCTTCCAATTCTTGGATTCGGAGTTTTAATCGATTTTTAACTGCTTGTAATGAAGCGATTTCTTCACGCAGGATTTCTTGTTCGCTGTAAATGGTAAATAATTAATAACATCAATTTTACAGTAAAATATCCCCAGTTGCAATTACGTAGATACAATTATTGTAATTATTACCTTGTTAGCTCATCAACCTTTGCTATCAGGTCATCTTTAACAATATTAAGGGCATTCTTCGTAGCCAGCAGCTCATTATTCTCAAGGATCAAATTTTCAACCTCCTTGCCCATTCCTTTAGGTTAGAAATATTAATTTTAATTCTATGGACAAACATTACTAGTACATGACATTCCAAATCCAATGAGATTTTTACAACCAAATAGAATGTAAATTATTTTCATTAAAAGCAAACGAAAATTAACACGGTACGTAAACCAACATTTTATAAATAGAGCAATAAGTAAGTTATTGCCAATTATTAAGAATTTTTACAACAGGATGGTAAAGCCACAAAAGTAAAAAGGGGAAAACATTTTTATAGTTTAGAGATTTTCATTAAAGTCAGATATTAATAAGGGCGTAAAGCACATCTAAATACGTAAAGTCTAAAGTGTTTACTTGTATTGTGTTACATATCAGATTATGCAATACAGTGGGTAATTGAAAAGACTTTGTGAAGAAATATATTATTTTAAGGTGACAGATTGACAGTGGAAGATAAATACTTGCTACAGGACAAGGACTGTTTGCGACTAAATCCGCAAAAAAGCTGGTAATAGATAGAATAAGATCGAAGGAGGTTAGGAAATAAGTAATGGTGAAGCGAGATTAGGTGTAAGTTGTTTTATTCTTACCGAAAAAGTTATCGTTGACTGTACAACAATCCGTAAATAACGGAAGGAAGGTAAGTGAGTGACCGGAAATAAAGAAAATTAATTGCCACATTTATTAGAGATTATTTTCTGCTTAACTATAATTAAAAATTACAAGACCAGACATCACATAGGTAGCTATTGGTATTAATATTTGTACTATTGTACTGTATTGTATTATTGGTATTTGTTAGTATTGACGCTCGTTATTAGTTTGGTAAGTAAATATTTGTAGCTTTTCTGTATTCTTTTTTAGTTTTTAGGTATTTTTTTACTAATGCTGTGTAGATACTAATATTTAATTTCCAAAAATTATAAACAAACGCTATGAGTAATTTTAGCTTCCTATATTTTTAGTACAAAAAGTTATTTCGCAAACGTTTGTTTGTGTGAATCAATTAAATGTTGAAATACTTATTTAGTTTATTTTGTTACTTATGAGCAGGGCAGGTTTACGATTACTATTAATCTACAAAATAAATTATCAAGAGGCAGGTGGAGAAAGCTGAAGATTTCTCGTTTCTGTTTTGGTTCTTTAAATTTACTTACCTAGGTTACTTTAGGGTACGTTACGTAGAAGCTTTCTACGTTAATTACATTACATGTATTGTTAAAGCCGTGCCGTAAAAAATATAAAACTAAATGAAAGATAAGTCAAGAAAATAATTTCGTAGATTTAAGAAAAATATAAAATCAAATCAATGACAGTAGAATAAAATAAAAATACCATAGATGAATGAAGAGAGAAGTATAATAATTAATAATAGGTAGATAGATAAGTAGATAGATAGAAAAGGGTGCAAGAAAAATATATTGTACCATTCACAGACGAGTGCGTAGTAGGGGAGTCACAACTATTTTCACTGCCAACATCTACACACACACCACAGAAAATGTCATTGCACCAACAGACCAGAAAAGCCAAATTAAATTAATACAAATCATATTCTTCACAATTAAGTAATATACATAACATCTAGTTATATATAGTAACTTAAATAGCTATAGCTTTGCTATACATTAATTAATTAACTGCGTGTAATCATTTTGCGTGTCACATAATAATTAATATTACTATGTTATGGAAATATCTTGTTTTTCAAGAATTGATACAAAATGTGCTGACTTTTCTTATAATAACAATAATTTTTGGTAGATCAATGCAAGAAAATATATATTTTCAATGCAGCAGTGGCAGCACACAAAGTGACGTTAGCTCTAATGGTTAAAAAGTGCAAAAAAATATTAACTCAGCGACAACAATCATTATCATTATTAATCAAGACGTATTTATCATACGAACTTCGTAAGTATATAAAATTCACAAAAACATGCTAGCACACAAAAATTAGTTTCATGTAATAATGTATTAACTTTTAGCCTTTCAAATAATAACGAGCTTCCAAACCAATATGTAGTTTGGCAATTTGCAAAGCTAATTTTATTTTTGTGGAGCCCTATCTGTCTGCACTGTGTGTCTATAAATATAAAGGGGTAGTGCCTATACATACATATATTTAGTGCCGAGGTGTAAATAGACGTGACAAGATTAAAGGTTATACTATGTAGTAAAAGAGAAAAATACAAGTTTCTACTATTACAAAAAATTTCTTTATAATTTACCGTTTTATCCCAGCAAAAGGTTCATGTGTATAGGAAGTGTAAAAGTATAAGGTAAACTTAAACGATGATAGAGAACATAAGAAATACATTACTATGAATCCAGGCTTAAGGGAAGGACTTCCTTTTCTTTTTATGTGTAAACACTAACTTCAAACATTGTGAAATATTTGCTTACTGCAGATTACTGAAAACTTCTTTGAAAGTGTTCGTGTTATCATATCACACAGCATTGCGAGCACAATAGTTGTATATAGGTATATCTAGAGTAATTTCTGTGAATACTGTGCGGTATACTGTGTATGTACTGTACATATCATAGCTGTTCGGCTGAGATAGCTTTATTTCTTTAATTGTTTATGAAGTGAGTATAAAGAGACGAAATTTAATTTGACACGTACCTGAAGAAGCATATTCTCCCGGATGAACCCAACTTCCTACAAAAGAGAAAAACAAAAGTTAGTCAGTGTATGGAGATACAATCTGTATCTCTGTATAAGGAAATCGATTGTGACGTGTTTTAAATGTCATCTACTAGTACAGTACATATATACCTATTTGGGCACTAAACTACATTTCCATTGTACCAAAAATTCTGCAAAATCATTATGAGCTCAGCTAAACTACTAAATTGTAGCTGTAGGGAAAGGGAAAATCTTTTCGATTTATACACATTACAAAATAACATAATAACTGAACATAATATATCATATTGTAAAGTCAAGGTACAAAAGAAGCCCGAATGGTATTCCCTGCATGCAGTAGATTAAATTTCATTGTTATAGTTCTACAGGGATAACTAACGCTGTGTAAAGGATGAAGGTGTGTTGTAGTTTGTATAACATGCAAGCGTACCAGTGATTTCCGCCGGTTCCTCCGCCAATTCTGCGTCTTGGAAGCTAAATTCTTGATACAATGTATTCCCCGTTCTTTCCTCCCTGGTAATTCATTATAAAAAAGAGATATGGATTTTTTTAAATTGTAGGTATGTGTAAAATGTACATACAAGTTACAAGACGCACATATTTAGTTAAATATAAAAGATGGCACCAAACATCACAAAATTACAATACTAAATACACACTACGGAGTAGAGTTAGGAAGTAAATAAATGAAATTAAGGATCTCACTTTCTTGTATGACTTTTTCCTTGCTGATTTTGACTTTGGTTGGCAGCAGAAGATGCTATAAATAGAAACGGAAAGAATTTGCTTAAATTATCCAAGTCATACACAGTTTTTAGTGTTTAGTAGGAATGCACGCACGGGAGACTATGTATGAGTAGAATTTCTTTAGCCATAAAATGTTATAGAAGGATTCAGTCGAATTGAAGTCGAAGTTGACTTTGTTTGTAATTTAGTTGGGTTTTTGTAAATGGATATAAATAAGTTTAATGTCACCCCACTCACGGTATGCGTTGCTATTGGCTTTAGCTCCGTTTTGCACTTGTTCCTGAATGGAATTATCTGTAGCATCATCCATTGTCATCTCTTCTTGCATGGAGGAGGAGCGTGCATTGACATTTGTGGGAGAAATTATGGACATTGTAGGAGCCCCATCTCCAGGACTTGGACTAGCTAATGACTTGAGCATCGAGGAATTATTCGCTAATGACTCAAAACCAAAAGAAACCGGACCAGCCGACCGAGTCATTATACTATTCAGTTTCTTCATCGGCGGCATCCCGAAATTCTCCAGTCTATCCGTCCCCATGAGAATTTTGGTCCGCTCCATGTAGTCCATGTGAGTTTTAAATAGTTCAGTGTATCGCTCGTGTAACTTGGCATACTCTCGTTTACTCTCACCTTCTTTGTCCTCCAATCTTGATACTATTACGTCATAAACACGAATAAATTTGGTGAGTGAGAACAAAAGAAAAATTATGTATACACATACAAATAATGTGGAAAATGTCGAGTCAAGTATTACTTACCATGATCTGCTGCATTCTTAGATTTTAGTTCCAGCATTCTTACTATGGCTTCTAAACTTTCAATTTTACTGGAAAGATCTTTAATTTCCTCTTCAGACTGATCTTCAATCTCCATAAATTTCTGTAGAAAAACAAAACAGAATTAGGATTTTTTGCCCGGCCGAGAATTTTTGTTAATAAGTAACTAATAAACATTAATATAAACAAAATATATTACTTGTTCAGAATTTTTTCTAAGTTGTTTTTCCCTCTCATACTGGGTGACAAGTTGCTCGTTGTCCTCTCTAAGAAGTTCGACCTCAACTTCATGTTCTTGGTTTTCGGTGTAGCTGAGATCCAAACATTCCAGAACGTTGACAACAAGGGGCATCAAGTCTTTCACGACATCCTCGTCATATTTATTTATCATCCGCTCGAACTCCTGGTAGATGCTCCCAGCCAGAGCCTGCACCTTTATTTGAATTATTATCATTGTTTTTAAGACATTTATCCCAAATACCAATCCCAAGGTAGCAGCACAAATAAAACAGATTAGAGGTTCGAATTTTCAGAGAAAATTTATTCAATTAGGGAAAATATGCTTAATTTTGTAACATACGCTATTGATTATATACATATTGGTGTAAATCACACATAACACTCTAGAACGACACTTTAATAGCTGACGTTGACACTAATGTATACTATCTGTAGGCAATTGTAAATATTTTTATTTGACAATGACAGCCGGAAAGTTTAGGTACATTAAAATGAATGTACTATCAAATCAAAAAACTGAAATATGTATTATGTATGAAATTGGAGAAGATTCCTACTCCAATTCAAGGCTTCGAGAAAGGTGCACAGTAAACAAGGAATCTAATCTGAACTTTAAGTTGCACCCTCCAAATGTATTTTAACTTCTCTTTACTTTACAATTTAACTTTACATCACATCCATCATTACTACATAACAGTTAGATAAATGCTGTTTAGGTTCATATTGGCTACACATGTACTACATGTAAGTTAGACATCATCTGTAGCTAAGAATTTAAGCAACTATACAGGGGAAGGTACATACACACTACATAGAACCAAAAGCTTTACTTAATTCTTAAGTACAGAAACGTACCTTCTCAGACATGACGATATGAGAATCTTCATGAGCGACGTAAATCGCCTCGGACTCCTTACTGTGTTCCATTGTAGAAATTTAAGATTTTTGAGCAAGTCAAGCCGAACGGTTCACCGCTAGGAACTGGCCACAGCCACGGCCACGGTTGGCAAGCAATGCAATTCTTGGATCTTCAAACACAGAACATAATAATACAATATCAAAATATTATATAAAAGCTTCAAGACCACCTTTAACCATTATATCATAATATTATACTCACAAATGGTATTATCTTTGCGTGCATGTCTTGTCTACATTAACATTAACTAACACCACCGACAGAATTCTATCCCATAATACATACAGATACATTTAGCTATCATCATTAGAAAAAATTCTGATTTTTCTATACATCAAATATTATGTGCACACCTACTCTCTGTTTCCTAAAGATCATATTCTCAGTAACGAGTGGTTAGTAGTACTCCTTAGCTTAGCCGGTCTTTCCTTAAAAATCAGTTTGGATGCACACACCTTTAGGTGCAACCCCTTTGCAATCGTACATAAACGAATTTGAACATCGCAGATGAAGAACTGACTAGACAAACTAACTTTAACTACCCTCGTTAAATTTTGTTACAAATATACCTACCTACATTCATACATATCCCATATATACTGCGATGTTACGTTTATAATCAGTATTTTAAATGTAGTGCAGTACTATGCTAGGATATCTAGTATGTGTAATAATAACCTTTACATGTAGAAGAAAGATGTACTTACATAATTACATATTATGCACTTATACTTACTATAAGTATGTCATGCTTCTCATAATAAGGGAAATATTTCAGTATAATTTTAATGAAAGAATGAGATTGAATGAAGGAGGAAAGTGCATGGTGAAAAATAACGCAATTCAAAAATTGCATTCTTTATACATACCTACTAGTTATATCTAAGGAACCAGTCGCACAACAATTTACTTGGTTAAAAACAAAACTGACTAGTCCATTAAACTAATACCTATCCAATTTGTGCATTAGTATATCTGCAAAAATAGTACCTACTAAAATACTAGTAATTTAGTAGACCACTGTTAGTATTTAAGTAGCTAACATTGTAGCTATTGGATTATTTCATTAAGAAAAGAATTGCACTTAAAGCTTGTGAGCATAAAGTATATAAAACGATTCCGCACCGTAAACATTTTTTATTTCTAGTTTGGGTTTGACCTTTACTATTTCACATTCAGTAAGTATATAGTAAGTAATTAATTCTTTATCATTCCACTGTGCAATCTTAAGGATACAAATAATTAAAAGCAAATAAATCACATCTGATGGAATCTTTGGAATCTTCACACATATGTAAATACTTAAAGGAGATAAAGTTGCGTAAAGCTAATTAGCTATATACTACTATTACTATTAGTATGTATAGCACTTGCTGAAGAGAATATCTAACTACTGCATAATTCAAGTTTGATATGAGATTTGAGAAAAAATTATTCCTTCTAAGATATCGACGTATGTAACACTGTAGGCACTAGAATTATTTCTGCAATCGTATACACACCTATCTGTATTTATAAAATATATATCTACACATATAAAAAATAGCTATGTAAAAAGCAAAAATATAAAGGAATCTCTGCCATAAAATAAAATAACAGTTAGGAATGTTGATTGTATGGTTTGGTTCGGTTTGGTTTGAGTAGCCAAGGTAAAATTATAGATAAAAATGAATACTAAACGAAAGTAAGTAATAAAAAGGGTTTTATACGTACCAATTTAGATTTCACATAGTATTTGATGATTTAATATTCTAAAAGTTATTGTCTGGCTTAAGTGAGCTGAGAATTAACTCAGTTTAAAGGAGAATGATATAGGGTATTGTTGTAGTTGTAATTGTAAATAAGTTTCTGTTGCCGTGTAATTCAACCCTTTGAAAAAGGAGTATCTCATGATGTGATATGATGTAATAAAATATCGTAGTCGAATTCCGTCTTATGACATGACACTTCCACTTAATAAACTGTAAACAGTTTAGGACAATACAATACAATACAATACAAAAAATTCTAAATTGTAATCCTATCTATCTACTTACTACGTAATATATTATGTACACAAATTAATCTGGTACATTTCCATCTGCACTTATTCTTTATTCTGTAGTACATTACATACTAGTCAACGTGTAAAATTTAAGCCTGCATTAACTTGTAAGTAGATTAAATAAACGTGGGGAAATGTAAATCTGGTTTGGTAACTTTGTAGACTATTTATAATTCAATTTCAATCCAATTCAACATTCAAGTCAAATAAAAGGTGTAGTTTGTGTATTGGTATTAATTTATGCAAGAATAGATATTCTATATTCTATATTCTAACTTCTAACTAGAGTAAACTAGACACTGACTCAATGATTATGAATTAATGTGGCTATAGACAACAGTGCTCTATATACGTACACGATGACATTATAATATCGATATACTGGCTAATAATAATACTGCAAAGCAAACTAATGTGTTCTAGCTCTAGGAGTGCTGCTGGTTGAATTGGATTTGGATAGAATATTGGATCTTGATATCAAGAACACTGCACTGTATTCTCTTCTATGTATTGTACGTACTAGTATATATATCTATATAGTACATACAGATACAGTGTGCTATATAAACTACAACGTAGTAAATAGTAAGTATAAGTGAATGAGTAATACAATATTTGTGTTATGTGACTGATGATCTGATTCTGAGCGAGTCTCTGTATTGTATTGTATTGTATTGTATTTAGGTATGTAAGGTATGTAGGTTATTGAAATTAGTGCTCACAATGTAATAACACAATCACCTAACTAAGTTAACTGGTTAACTCTCTATTTCTACAAATAGCAATAACTTATACAAAGCAGTAAGCCATTAACAGAATTTTATGTGTAAAGTGTAAACAGTACACTATTTGTACTATCACATACACGTATATTATACTGAAGGCAGGCAGTAGTAGTGTGTAGGTATGTATGCAACTATGTGCTTAACATAATTTGTCCTATCTATGATGATCAAGTCTAGTCAAGAGATTGAAATGCAAAAAAGTTTGGATAATATTATGTAAGTACGTACATACACAACTACGTGTGTAAGTGAAGTATATAAAGATAGTACAATAGAGATATTATCGTATGTAGGATAGGGATAGGATTATAGGCAGTGCAGTGCAGTTTGTTAGTATTAGTATGTTTCAATGGTTTTGCACATACATTTCAGTGTGAGAGTAAAGTGGTTGTCGTCTTTCATGTTGCCATATTGTGAATGTTATGTATGATGGGATGTGGATGTGACGTAACTTTTCCTAACAATCATTCATTATTATTCTTCTGCGTAAATAAGTAGAAGTAGAAAAGAGTGTGTCGTGTGGATTGGATTGGATTCTAATACTGCAGTACATAAGTAAGTACATAACATATGAGTACTACGTTCAAGTTAAAGGATAAAGTCAAATTAGTCAGCAATATTTTTTAGTAGACTTCACAACAGATCACACCACACCACAGCATCACATCACGATGATTGTAAAATAACATAGGGAACAGCGGCATAATATTCTACCATATGATTTTATATCTATACAGCCTTAATTCGTCTCCCTGTCTACTTATTAATTTCCTTCTATACAATATACAATCAAAGTATAAAAGGTAGAGATTAGCTAATAGCTATAATTTTCATTACAATCTTTTGTATGTACTTCACTTCACTCTGAACGATCACTTTTGTGAATTTGCCTTATTTATTTTACTCTCCTTTAGAACAACACTATAAGTGCAGATAGGTATGTATGTAGTGTAAGTGTAGGTAGGATTATGATTATATGTACATAGTGCTTGTGTAGTTTTGTGTAATGAAATCTACATGATGTCTCTCTGCATAATTATATTAGTATCAGTAAACTAAAGGAAAGGTAAATAATATGTTATCATTCATGTGTATAGTATGTGGGACACTTTATAAATACATTGCTTAAGCAAACTCACTCATTTAACTAACATGTAAATTTTAATCAAAATTTGATACCTTTACATGATTTCTTGGAGAATATATTTCTCTCTGTCTGTGTATGAAGATTATATTATTTGAACGAAACACAATCACTAGGGACGTCGAATTGATTACTCCTTGTAGTTATTTTGTTTGTTAGAATGTTAAATGGGGCATATAATAATATAGACACAGACACTTGTACTAATTTCTTGTAGTGTACTATTATATTGTGCAGGAGAGTACTCGACGTAGAACTTATCACGACACAATTTAATTAAAGGACAAAATGCGATAACAGAAAAACTGTCAATTAGCTTCGATTGGGGTTTGCCATGAATTTGAGTTTGAGAGCTAACATGACGTATAGACGAATCAATTTTCTTGCACACAGGATTGACACACAATATATTTAGTTTACTAAATATATTGTCATAAGTGGCCTCAGGAATTCGCTCCTTGTTTTATTAACTTGAAGAATTCAGTTCATCAAATCACCAGAGGAGAACCAAGTTACCTACAGACAGAGTGAATGTAAAACAAATAAAATTATTTCTCGTACATTAAATGAGTTCGTGACTTAAATTAAGTAATTACAAACAAGAAAGATGAGTTCCTCTTCAGCATTGTCAAAGAGTTCACAAAGTGTGAATATTTACCGAATTTACCACAGATTTAAATCTAATAATATTATAAAGCTCTACTCACAACAATCACGACAATTAGGAAGGTCAGCGTTAACATTAACGTCAACGTCAACGCCAACCTCAACCTCAACACCACTTTCAAGAGGATTGTTGCTCTCTAGGAGTTCAGGAGCCGTGGCACATGGCCACAATGCTAGTAATTCGTGTGGTCAATGTAAACATGAGTTTAGCACTAGTAGTGGTACATTCCTCTACAGAAGTCTAAGTGCCAAAGGGAAAGAGTCTTCTACTACTGAGGATGATGCTGAAGCTGCAGCGGCTGTGAGAATTGGATGTGCCAGTGGCTTTTGGGGAGATACTCCTACAGCTGGTGAGTGAAAGGCATTAGTCAACTTATTTTGTATGCTGGCCTGGCCTGGCTTGGGTTGCGTGGAGAAAGTTGCTTTCACCCGATCCGAACCCACCTAACACCCTATACTTCTGTAGGCTAACTAAACATTGCCATACCATATACACTAGATTAACCCTATCCCTACTACATATATCTGTACATGCATACATACTACTCCTGTCCTGATCCTGACTCTTACTCCTACACGGCATGTAATGTAATGTTGCATGATTTTTTCTAACCCTTTTTTCCTTTCATGTCCTCTATGCATGCGTAGATACGAAATGTGTACTCGTAATATCATATATATAGGCTTATTTTGTGTATAAGTAGGCAGACCCTTAAGCTTTTACTGCTAATTATAATTCGACCGACATGAATTGGTTTTGATTACCAATTTCAATAACACTGCATTACAATTATGCTAAAACCATACCACACAAAGTTTATAGAGTTTATATAGTATGTTGTGCATATTGTAATATCCTTCATACTTATATTTTTAAACAGATTGTCTACAGTCTACAGTCTACAAAGATGAATAAGAGACTGTTACAATCTTGTGTTATGGTTATTCCACAGTTCATATCTCATTTTACTGCAAATTGCTTTCCCTTACTTATTGTTAGCAGAAAGGTGATTGCTCGGAGCAGATGAGATGAGAACGGAGAATGTCTGGTCTAGTCTCTTGCTTCAATTCAACTTAATTTCAGCGGTGATCAAATAGTAGTAGGATACCCTTTCATTTCACAGAATTAAATTAACAATTCTCTTTGTATCCTATACAATACGTAGGTATTTACAATTACTGTATATTGTATAGCATTCGATTAAAGGGTTGTGGTTAGAATTAGCTAGCAATTGTTTAATACAGTACTATAGTCAATGTATGTATGTTAATCTATGCATTTCTTTGATGTTCACTTTACTTTTACATCTAACAAATAAATGCTTTCATGTATTTTTGTGAAATTGCACAGTAATACTTATCCGACAATATTTGATAATGAATTTGCAAATGTAGTAAATTCTATAAAGATATCGATATGAACCGTGACTTGATTTGGTTAAGAATGGAATTAAAATTAATTCTGCCCTATAATATGTGGGAAGATAAACTATTGAGTTGCTATTGTAATTGCTAACTTATTTTAGTGCAGCAAAATGTTGGATCCTTGACACTTGCGTAGAAAGTAGAAACAATATCTGTAGGAGAAGGATTTTAATTAGACGACGGATTTTAATTATTGGATCTACTGTTTACGTATAGCGTGGCGGACATCCTCTACTAACTAAACTATATGTATTCTGTTTAATTGTGGTGTCCGATGAACTTAGTTCTACTTATTTGGCTGGCATTCTCCTCCTACCTAGAATTTTATTTACCAATGCCCTTAGCCTGGCTTTTGCTATGGTCCTGGAGTCCTGGGTATATTCTATATTGTAACAAAGTACTTAGGTTCCATGTTTGTATAATGTTCACCACACAAAGAACAAAGTATGTTGATGCAAAGAAGCCAGTTCCAAGACTACATACAACTTCATCATTCTGCTCTATCTAACTCCTATCAAATATACCAGAGAGAATCTCCTGTTTAGATTAGCTCCAATTTCCAGTTTGCGGAATTCCTCCAGTCTTTAATGTTATGTTTCGTTTCGCTCGTAGTTTATTATACTCTAGACTCCTAACTCCAGGCAGATGCTAAACAGAGTACCTATCTCACTATTATTCTGTCACATTTCTCCAAAGAGGTTACGTTTACGTAGGTAGTAGATAAATAACTTACCTCCTTTGTAATTATATTAAAACAAGTCATATCGCATCTGTAGTTCGTAAATACGTGCGTAGCTTGGTGTGGCTTTGGCATACCCTAAAGCAAATATCTATGTTCATGTAGGTAATTGGGTTCTTCAAATTTTGGCAGGTCGTCTACCTTTTCTAGATATTTTACTAGGACAAAGACTTGATACATACAGTAAATACCAAAACATGAATAGGAAAACTCTGTCTTAAGGAAACTTCCACAAACTTTAAAAACCTAAAATCAAATATACAAATTTCTTTCAAGAATTAAAAGCTGTGGACTTTATATGAAGAGAATGAGTAATTTTGGACAATAATCCCTACATAAATCCTTGGGATAGAAAGATTCTGTATTTTCGTATTATCACAGAAAGGCTGAATAGGAAATTGGCAAAATAAATCAAGGTATATAGTCGCTGGACCTTGTGCTAAATCCAGTCCACCTCATCTCAGGTAGAATATATCCCAAAACCCGCGTTATTAATGTGAGTGAACCGAAGTGACCTGGCCGTTTCATTTCATAGCGTTCGACGTTCGGGTAGTTCTATTACTTAGCTACTTGTTTTCATGTTGAGCTTAGCATCTTGCAAGGAAATGTAGGAATTTGTGACCATACTCTGATAAATGAATGACGGAGAGGAAGGGAGAGAGTAAGCGCAAGTAATCTGATGTGTTTCCAATGGGGATCTTTTATCTGACGTGACTGTTGCTACTCTACTGAGTCGCTATATTCTTCCGTGACTCTGACTTCTGACTTGGGATACTCAGCTTTTGTTAGGACAGGACACACTGATGACGATGAGAGACCTCCTATCTCCTTAGCTGATTTGTGTGCAGATACGGATGTGCCATAATATGTAAAGTAGGCACCGATAAATGTAGTACTGTAATAATAATATGTATCTCTGCACTGCATTGCAATTTTCTATATCATCTCTACCTATTATAGTTCACATTAAATTACAATGCCTGTCTGTAGTCTGTACTCTGTACAAAATACAAATGTACCTAAGAATGCATGTTGGGGAAACCCAAACATTATTCCAAGGAAACGAGAATACTAACATAGGAGAACAAAACACCGAGAAACGGGTAGTATGTTGTATTGTATTGAATATTGGATTTGATCTGGAGTGCAAAACGCAATGCAATGCAATGCTACTTTTGAACTCAAGTAGAGAATACATAGGATAGGACATACCATTTATGTATTTTAGGTACTTTGTGTGTGTGTAAAAGCGAGAAAGAATTGAGCGATTTCCTTCCTTTTTTCGGTTGCTTTCCTTTTTCCCCGTTGGCCGTCAATAACTAAGGCAGATAGGAGTTCTTCTACTTTCCTGATTTCCACTGCGCCGAAACACTAAACGAAAGCAAAGAACTCCTTGCCATTTAATGTATATTATGTATATGTATTTGCACTATTGCACAAACTAGAACTAAATATATTCCACTAGTATTATTGCAGGCAGTAGGCAGGCAGTCGAACTTCAGAAAAGGACTGATCGTGGGTTCCCAGTAGTCAACTGCCGAGCTGCTTTACTTCTTTCTTATCGTTTCTTTACTTTCCTCTTCTTCCTCCTGCATGTAAAAGCCCCGAATATTGTCCGAATACTATACACAAGTATTTTGGAGAAAGTCTGTCTTATTTTTTGTTTGTAATGGTTTTCCTTCTACATATGCATATAATTAATTATAACAATGTCCTCATAATATTAAAAAAAATTATTGTGCTCACTAGTGTAAATATAATTTTATAGATTTTATTGATGAAAAAGTTGGGCATTTTACTTGTGGGCGGCTTATACTAAAATTTGTGTGACTTGTGCGTTTCTCATACTTGTATTCAACTCTTGTAAATGTAATAGTAGGAATGGGTTTCTTTTCAAGTCTGCTCAACTGAAACTGAACAGACGTCTTCAATTTTAGTAAGTTAACGCAAAGCCTCATACCACGGAGACGTGTAAGTGAGTCAGTGTACAAAGGCTTACTGCTTTATTTTGCTGTTTGTAAGTACCTACTACAAGATACTGTTATGTTTGGCCCTTCCTTTTCTGACTTTTCATCATATACTTACTTACCTGAAGGTTTCAGATATTCTGTCACATATTTCGTGTATAAAGTAGAAGTAAGAAACCTATGCGTACCTTTGTACACATAAATATTATGGGTGTTGTGCTGTGCATGTATTATTCATCGTATGGATGAAAAGCATTTCCATTTTTTACTTATCTTGCATAAGTTAACTTAAGCTTAAGTAAGTTGTAAGTAGCGTAGCTTTATTGCAGGTTGAGACTGGAACTCAAACTCAACTACTAGACTTTACTTCAATTGCTTTCTTTACCATTCTAGTGTGAGGCACATATAGTACCTAAGACCTAAGTATTGTAAGTATAAAAAGCCCATGGAAAGAAGCTTAATTCGTATGAGTAACAACTGTGACTCTGATTGCTTTTATTTCAATATTGTACTAGTGACATAGTATAAGTAGTAAAGGTACATGCTTTTCAAATATAGGGAATTATCAGGACGACTATTTGGCGATAAACACGACTTTTTCCAATAATACGATTTAAAGAGGATTGAGAAAAGCCAACAGCCATGTCAGGTCATGAAAATGTAATCTGATACATTCGAAGCAATATTTTGCATTTCATTATATACAAACAAACGGGGTTGAATTGAATGACCATGCAATCTAGATAGCGTCTTTAATACCATTCAAGTTGGGGTTTGGGTTAGTAAACCAATCTATTTCTCAATTTCCCTAGGTACTTGTAAGTAAATAAGCTCATGTAACTTGGCAGTTTTTGTATTCATTACAGCCCTCTTATTGAATTGCAGAGTACATATTATTTGTGAGCAATAGTCATTTCGATCAAGCGTTCCCATTCAGTTATTACTTTGCTATGTAATTACGTTACCATTTTACTATATTACTCTAAAGACACTATTTTGAATAATACAAATTTTATTTTCACCTGTAATAACGAGAAAAAATGCAATGTGATAAGTAAAAAATGACCACTATGATAATTATTTAAAGTTCAAAGTGTCATCTTTCAGTGGGAACAAAATTTCCTAAATACTTTGAATTTCATTATATTAAAAACTAGGTCAGTGAAAAATTATACAAGAAAAGAGTTACATTAACGTTGTATTAAAAGATTGCCTACAAAAGTGTCAGTCTTTTAAACAAAACAAGGTCGTACATCGTACATAAAGCTTCATATGCACTTGGGCAATATGGGTGAATAATAAATGTAATTTCTGAGAAGGGTTAGGTAAGGAGTCTGGTACTTATTTTCTATTTTCGAGAGTGGAAATATCCTATCGTGTATGTTACACTTTTAAAACAAGAAGCTAAAATTTACATTTTTATGCAGCCGTTATCACTATCCCTGTATGTACTTAAAATAGCTAATAAGCTATAGTTAGTACTCCATTTATATTATCTTTAAGATTATTAGATATAACATTAAGTTGACTTCTAGATCTAGACAGGCAGGGGAATAGATATAGTCAATATGTATTATAAGATCGACACAAATAGTAAAACAAGAGAGTATTATGTTGTCTAATACTTTAATGCACATCCATATAAGGTGCTTATCCAGTCCAGCATGTGACTAGACTTCCATGACATTAAGTTGGCCTTGCTCTGGCAGTCTGTTTTAGTTTCCGAATATATATTGTCAATTTATAGGTATTAAGTAGGTAGAAATTGATAGCTAGGTGCATTGTGGTGTGAGAAGTATGTAGGATGAGCTGTTGTCGTCCATATTATGTAGTATTAAGAACTTGGTAGTAGCTTATTTTAGTAAGACTGGTGCCAATGAAATGTAGTGGTGCTCAGACTACAAAATGGTATCACTTACTTGCACATTTTGACGGCATGCCATGTCCTGGCCTAGCAAGCCCTACAAATGTAATGTGAGTGACTCAAAGAGAGATAGGATGATGTCCACGCGATTCTCCGAGAAACGGATCTGGGACGCTCCCAAAGTTTTGCCATATGGGAAATAAAGTTACACGGACAGATACATTTTAATGCGTACTAGGGATTTTCCAAGTCAAGTCTAACTATGTACAAAAAGTACAAACAAACTC